>LR551192.1:0-118122 GCA_900536415.3 Caenorhabditis sp. 38 MB-2015
TAAATGAAGGTCGTAACTGATCTAGGACTAGGCGTTCCATCAAACGGGATAGAGGGTGTGTAAGGGATATAGGTCGATAGTTATTGGGATCGGAAATTGGGCCTTTTTTATGAAGTGGGATAACAGTTGAAATTTTCCAAGCTGAAGGGAAAACACCAGAATAGAAGGACTCATTGAAAATGATGGAAAGGGGGATGGAAATTGAATCTATGCACTTTTTGATCAAAAGAAATGAAATATGGTCACTAGAGTAACCAAGTTTTGGGGAGATCTTTTTAGATACGTAATGGGCAATTCTAAAGGGAGCGAAATCAATAGGAATACTAAATGGTTTATTTGCTGGGAGAGCGGGGAATGGATCGGTAGGGGGTGACATGTTAGCGGAGAATATTGAGGAGAATATATCAGAAATATCAGAAGGGGAATTGATTGGAACATTATTCACATTTAGAGAAATGGATTGGGGAGTGGTTTTTAAACGGGAGCGTATAAAGTTATGAAGACTACGGGGCGATTTGGAAGCGACAACAGAACACTCGATTTTTGAGAGATGGGACTTTATAGATTTGAGGGCCTTTTTGGTGAGATGTTTAATTCTCTGGGATGATACATTTGGGTTTCGGGATTTTAGTTTTTTGAACAATTTACGACTAGAAGGTAGAATGATTTGTTTTTTGTGAGATATTTTAACTAATGGAGTATATAATTCAATAAGTTCGTTAAATATCTTGGAGAAGTGCTGGAGTTTGGATTCAATAGTGCTGAAAAAAGAAAGTTGCCTATCCCAATTAAAAGAGGAGAGATGGATGTTAAGATCAGTGAAGTTACATTTACGGTAATTGAAGCGGGAAGAAGGTGGAACAGAGGGATTGTGGGTAGGAGAGGAATCGAGAGAGAGTGTGAAATTAACTACTAGGTGATCAGAATGAATGAGAGGCGAAGAACTGCGAACATTATTTACAGATATTGGGGTAGTGGTAAAAATGAGATCGAGGAAAGTGTCAGGGCCAACTGGATTTGGGTGAGTTGGGAAATTAACTGTTTGAGTCAAGTTGTTCGAAAGAATGAAATCAACAGCAGAGGCAGGGAGAGTAGAGTAAGGAATGTTTGGAGTGCTCCAGAAAGACAGGGGCATGTTAAAGTCTCCAAGAATGTAATAGTTAAGCGTGGTGTCAGAGATGATATGTGAAATGTGCTCGAAAAAAAGAGTGGTTTGAGCAGAAGAGGTAGAAGGGGGTCGATATGCAACAACAAAGATGGATTTGGATTCAGGATGTTTAAGAGCCAGAATTTCACATTCATGATTAGAGTAGTACTCAGAGATCTTGATATCAATTTCAGAAATGTTGATAGTGTTTTTGACAAAAACCCCAACGCCACCGCCACGAGTGCGATTGGCATTTGGGATTCTGTCGCAGCGAAAAAATGAGTATTCAGACGAGAAACATAGAGAGTCAGAGAAACTAGGGTTTAGATGGGTTTCAGTGAGGAAGAGAATATCAATACTGTGGAAAGAAAGATAATTGTGTATGTGGGAAACTCTATCAATAGATAACATGGATCTGACATTTGAAAGGGCACATGAGAATGAATTTCTGTGAGGAAGAGGAGAAGGTACAGAACAATCCTAGTGTTGAGAAGATGGTAAAGGACGGGGAGTTTTAGACTCACGAATCTCCAAATCATAAACATAGTATTTAATAGATCCAGCTTCTTTATTGGCCAAATATGCTTCGTTTCTGATTTTGCGAAGGAATTGAAGTTCGTCGACAGTCATATCTCTTCGACAACGGATAGTGCGTTGGCTTTCAGGGCGGTTGGGAAGAGCACGTAGTGTTTTTGAGAAACTCCGGATGAAGTTGTCTCTGTCGGTTTTACTCTCAAACCGAACCTTGAGTGGGCGACACATAACATCCGAGCGACATTTTACACGGAAACATTCAATAGCCAACTTGATTTCTGCACTTGAACAAATATTCTTCACAAACTCCGTATCAGTGATAGCTTGGGTGTCTAGTTTCGAGTCGGGCAGATTTTCAACGACAGCCAGAAAGTTTTTCTTCTCCATTGTAGTAATAGTTGACACGAGCTTGCGATTCTGCATAATGGTAGAAGACAATGGATATTTGGACACAACTTCAGAATACAGGCGGCAAGTGGCTTTGGAGGTAGCTGGTGCAGAGCTTGTCGAGTTGTTCTCAAATCTCTCAACCAGTGCAATCATTCTGGAAGTTAAGGAGGCAAACTCTGAAGTCAATTTAACTACCTGGACTTTAACAGCGGCAGTGTCCTCAATGCATTTTCTGACCAGTCTCATGAAGTCCACAGGAATAACGTTCATAGTTGATGCATGTCTTTTCGCAGGCCTTCCGCGCTTTCTCGGTGGAGAGTTGGTGCCTTCATCAACGATAATTGAAGCTTCCGCAGACGGAGAATCAGCAGGATCGAGCTCATTGGGGACAGGCGCGCCGACTTCCCCCATAATGTGCGTTGAAAATACACAACATAAATCGAAAAAAAAAATTCTAAATTCTCAAAAAATGTTGAGAATTGTAATGAAATGTCACGAAATGTATAAAAATGTCAAGAAACATCCTGAATTTCTAAAAATTTCTCAAACTTACGTGAAATGTCGAAAAATGTCAAAAAAAAAATGTCATTAAAAATTGAAAAAAAAATTGAAAAAAAAAACTCAAAATTGTCAAAAAATGTCGAGAATTGTTAAGTAATTTCACGAAATGTTCAAAAATGTCGAAAAATTTCAAGAATTATGCTGAATTTTTTTAGAATTTCTCAAACTTACGTGAAATGTCGAAAAATTTCAAAAATGTCATAAAATCGAAATTTTTTTTTTTTTCAATTCGAAATTCTCAAAAAATGTTGAGAAATGTAATGAAATGTTAAAAAGTGTCGAAAAATTTCAAGAATTATCAGAAAATATCTAAGAATTTTTCAAACTTACGTGAAATGTCAAAAAAATGTCAAAAAAATGTCATAAAAATCTGAATTTAAAAAAAAAAAATTCAAAATTGTCAGAAAATGTCGAGAATTCTAAGAAATGTCACGAAATGTTAAGAAATGTTGCAAAATGTAGTGAAAAACCCATTTTTTCACCATATTGCTCATTTTTTGCTGGAAAAACCATTTTTTTCAAATTTTTATTTCAATAAGTAAATACACGTGTTTTTTGGCAAAAACATTGGGCGAAAAAATACAAAATTCAAAAAATGCGAAAACTTCGGGTCAAGACCCAAAGAATGACCTGTATGTGGGGTAATTAAAATTATCTGTGAGAAAAAAAAATTTAAATGAGCAAAATAGTAGCAACAATCATAAAGAACACACTATTGACATCTCTTGAAGAGGATACTGTAGTTGGGGGTACTGTAGTAGTAACCTCCTCCGCTGTGACGTCATTCGATCCCTGGATTACTGTAGTTGGTGTGGTCTCGTCGATTTGCACAGTTTCTGGCTTAGTGTCGCGAGATGGCTCAACTTCGTTGGTGTCCAAGCTCTGAAAATGGGAATTTCGCTATTTTGAGAGGGTACTGTAGGACTTACAGTAATCGGCTTGGCAGGTTCCGGAGATTCCAAAACACACGTGGCATTGTACAAATTGGCCCATTGGTTATGAAGGCTGAAAACGTGCAGAAGTGCGTCGAATCCGCATTTTCGCTCGATCGATTGAGAAGAGCATTGCATAAGACGGTTGATTCTGGAAAAAATGGTAACTACAGTAATGTACAGTACTACCATGGGTTACTGTGGACAATTAGAAATACAGTAACCTACAGTAATACCTGCTCTAAGTCTTAGACACTCAAATTGAAAAGAAAGAGGATAAACTAACGTTCTAGAGTCCCTAATTTTAATTTGCAGTTCGGGTTACTGTAGACTAAGAATCTACAGTACTACCACTAGATTACTGTAGAAATAAACAAACTACAAATACAGTAATCTACAGTAATACTAAAACTACTCAAACTGAACGGAAAAGGGGTAATGTTACAGTAACGAATGTTATAGAGACCATAATTTTAATTTGCAGTTCGGGTTACTGTAGACCAAGAATTTACAGTACTACTACTAGATTACTGTAGAAATTTAAAAAAAAAACTACAAGTACAGTAACCTACAGTAATACCTGTTCTAAACTTTAGATAATCAAATTGAAAGGAAAGAGGGTGAACTAATGTTCTAGAGGTTCTTTTTTTATCTCAAGCAGTTTGGGTTACTATAAAAAAGAAGATACAGTACTACCAGTAGATTACTGTAGAAATTGAAAAACTAAAACTACAGTAACCTACAGTAATACCCGGTCTAGAATTCAGACACTCAAAGGCAATGTTACAATAACTAATGTTCTAGAGATTCTTTTTTTTATGGTCTCAAACGGTTTTGGTTACTGTAGATTCTGAAAATCTGAAACTACAGTAACCTAATGTGTAAATACGCTCTATTGATAATAGCTATGGGTTGAAACTACAGTACCCCCATTCAGAAATTTGGTGAAAAAACATTTTGGAAAAAAAAATTTCGGCATCAAAAAATCGGCAAATTGAATATTCAAACATATTCACGGCGTATAATTTTCGATTTTCATTGGAAAAAATTTCCGAATTGAAAACTAGAAAAACCTGAAATGACGAGAAATGACAGAAAATGTCAAAAAAATGTAGTGAAATGACGTGAAATAGAAAATTTAGTTTTTCAAGAAGATGCCTATGTAACCTTCAATTGTGGGCTTACAGGAAAATACCGCAAATGTCGAAAAATGACGAAAAATGACGTGAAATAGTAGAAATTGTTTTTCAAGTGGACACCTATGCTAAACTTCAATGTTACCCTCACAGAATAAACATCTCAAAAAAATCCTAAAATGTCAAAAAATGTCGAGAAATGTTAGAAAATGTAGTGAAATAGCGAAATTCGTTTCTTATCGGAGCACCTATAGTAGTCTTAGAATTGCCAAGAATTTACAAGAAATGTCGAGAAATGTCAAAAAATGTCAATTTCCCAACCACTCACCCCTGACACATCATTTCGGGCGCCGATTTGTCCAACTGATCAATATGTCCCATAGTATTCGAAAGACAAGCAGTTCCCTCGTCAGTTTTCGTATAATCCGACAAACATTTGGCGAATTGCTTTTGATCTCGAAGGGTGATTTGTCTGAAAATTTGAGGTTAGATTCTTGGGCTGAAATTGGGCCTAGTTCGGCATGATTTAGGGCCCAAAATTAGGCCTAATTTGGGCCAATTAGCCTTACCTGTTACAAATAGAATCAATAAGTGTGACTTGCGCAGTCGAGGCCGGCTCAAATTTGCAGCCGAGCTTATCCACACATTGGAGATATGTAGAGTTAACCATCGAGCAGAATTCATCCCATTTCGAGCCATCCCCAATAATTGAAATTGGGCGGAAAGCGAATTGATCCAAATGCGTTTCACATTGCAAATGCTCCACGAGATCCGCCTCATTGCACCCTTCCTTGGTGGATGGTGTGATCACACCAATGGTTGTGGTGACTTCTGTGGTGGTGGACAGGATGGTGTCCAAGGTAGTTGTGGTGGTTGGGGTGACTGGGGTGAAGTTGATGGGAATGATCTTGGCCTGTTGTTGTCCTACGGGACAGACATCTGGTGTGCTCATGGCGCGAAGGATTTTGATGGGGCTATCTCCACATTTCGACATGACGATGTCTTTGGTGCAATCGATGAATCTTGGAAGGACACTTCGCAAAGTGGCCAAATTGAAGGTTTTCAAAGTCGAAATGGTGGTTCGAATGCATTGAGCAAACTTGGGCTCTTGAGCCTGTCCAAACAAGCAAGACAAATTATCATCAATGGCCTTAGTCGGATCGGGAAGTTGACAAATATCCCGTCCCGCCTCGATCATACACGACGAGACGACGCATGTGGTCTTGCCTTCGAGCAGGAAATGAGCACAGGTGCGGAACTCTTCGGTGAGGTTACAACCTCCGGCGAAGACTGGGGCGAGGGCGTTGATATTCTTGATGAGAGATTGCATACCGCCGGCGAAGAGCTCTTCGACGCGAGCTCCGATGTCGTTGAGAGGAGCCGCGCAATGGTCGATGATGGATTCTTCTTCGGGTGAGCAACCGATTCCGACAACCTGGAAATTGTAAGTTTCAAGAAGCATAGTAATAGGTACATTTAGGAATACAAACAATAATTTGTAGACATCTCTGAGCTCAGATACTATAAAACTACAGTAACCTTGTGCTCAAAGGTGTTACTGAAACTACAGTAACCCGATACGAATAATTCTCATTTTTAAATCAATCGATTTTCATCTTATATGCTAAATGCCTATAAACTATTAACGGTTATTGTAGTTTATATACAGTAGTGATCAAAATTCAGGACCTTGTTTTGTTGGTTAAAATGTCATAACTCGGCTCATAATGGTCCATTTGGGCCCATATTTTGCACAGTTATGCTCGAAGGTATCAATAAAATGCTCCAGATTTTGCACGACGATATCTAGGGAAAAAATGTGGAATTTTTTTTCCTAGTGACTTTGGATAATAGTTTTGATCTCAAATGAACTTTTTAATCAAAAATTCTGGATTTTAAGATGACTTTTTTTCTGAAATTACAGTGAAAGACGTATCAACGCAATGCCAATCAATCTCAAAATTTACAAAAATGTTTGAAAAAAATTTTTCTCGTGGCATGGTGCATCTGACATTTGTAAATTTGACGTTTGACGGTTGTAAATCTTAAAATTTTAATTTTTTCGAAAAATCCACTCCGGATATGTTTTTTAACAACTTAGAAGGACATTTTGGCAATAAAAAACACATTAGAAAAAAAAACAAATTTTCAGGTTTTCAAAAAAAAATTCCAGATTTTTATTTTTCCAGATATCGTCTTACAAAACCTGGAGCACATTGCTGATACTTTTGAGCACAATTTTGCAAAATAGGGGTCCAAACGGATAATTTTGAGCCAACTTATGATGGTTGAACCAATAGGGCTTGTTTACTGTATATAAACTACAGTAACCGTTATTAGCATTCAGCCTGGCGTTCAAAAAAATTAGTGCAAAGTTTTTTTTCTTCAAAATTGAACCTAGAATTGAATCGGAAATATGCGCTCTATTGATAATGTGTTCTTTTCTCTATAATATTTGCTCACTCAAATCATTTCACATATTGATACAAAAATATCAAAAATGAACAAAACGGAAGTTTGAAACGTATTTGTGTCGGGTTACTAGACATAGTTTCAGTTTGAGGCCCGAATAGTAGGAACTACAGTAACCCAGGGGTACTGTAGTTCGAGAAAATCAATAACGCACCTTTCCAACAGGAAGTTGTCTTCCAACCCGACATCTCACATCAATCGCATTCGCAAATCGAATAATATAACTCGACACCCAATCGCTCGCCTCTTGTCCACATTTTGCTTGAATATGCGGTAGAGCGCAAGTGCTCAATTTATTAGAAGATATACAAGCAGCGGTTGGAGCACCTCTCGAGAAATCCGAAACACAATTGCGCACCTCTTCAATCTGCGAGCTTTCCCGGATACACTTGCGCGACTTTTTGAATTGCTCATTCGCCTCATCGCAAGCGTATTCGAACATTGCGCTCATCCCTTTGGCCCAAAGTGGATGACACGTCGACTCGGCCGAACACGCTTTGAACGTGTGGAACGCCTCGCAAGCTGCGTCGATGTCACGTGGCACGGCGATGACGGAAAGTGGATGGGGTTGGAAGGCGGTCAACGGTTTCACACATTCCTCGAATTTCTTTTGATCTTCTGGCGAACATTTGGTGGTTGGTTTGGGTGGGGTGGTTGTGGTGGGAATGGGAAGGGGGCGGGCGGATGGGGCGGATGAGGGGGGAAGAGTGACGGGTGTTGGGCGGGCCACTGGGCGGGCAATGATCTCGTCGAGGTTGGATGGTGCAACGACGGGGCATCCTTCTTCAAGTCCCAATGAGGTGACCTGAAACAAAGTATTGTCATTTTTTGACATTTATCGACATTTCTCGTCATTTCTCTACATTTTTTTTGTCATTTTGAGACATTAAAAAACAATTGTGAGACGTTCCCTAGACGAAAAAAATTCTGTGAAACTGAGCACAAAATAAAACAATGACAAAATTTGTGATTTCTTCACTTTTGTTCTCGTTTTTTGACATTCCTCAACATTTCTCATTTAGGACATTTTTTCGAAAAAAGTTTTTTCTCTACATTTTTTGTGATCCTTCGGAATTTAATGACGTTTCTCGTACTTTTTGACATTATCCGACATTTCTTGTCATTTCTCTACATTTTTCGACATTTCTCGACATTTCTCGTCATTTCTCTACATTTTTTTTGTCATTTTTTGAAATTTCTTGTCATTTTTTGACATTATTCGACATTTCTCGTCATTTCTTGACATTTCTTGTCATTTTTTGAAATTCCTCCGAAAAAAGTCTTAAAAACATCTCAATTTGGAGCCAAAAAACTCAAGAAAAAACGAAAAAATAGGATTTTCTCATTTTTTGACATTTTTCGGCATTTTTCCGCATTTTTTGTGGTTTTTTCTCTACATGTCCTGTGACTCTTCGAAATTTAATGACATTTCTTGTATTTTTTTTGACATTATTCGACATTTCTTGTCATTTTTTGACATTTTTCGACCTTTTTTTTTGGTTTTTACTCTACATTTCTTGTAACTCTTCGAAATTTAATGACATTTCTTGTATTTTTTCAACATTATTCGTCATTTCTTGTCATTTCTCGTCATTTCTTAACATTTTCAGCATTTTTTGTGTTTTTTTCTCTACATTTCTTGTAATTCTTCGAAATTTAATGACATTTCTGCTATTTTTTCGACATTTCTCGTTATTTCTCGTCATTTCTTAACATTTTCAGCATTTTTTGTGTTTTTTTCTCTACATTTCTTGTAATTCTTCGAAATTTAATGACATTTCTGCTATTTTTTCGACATTTCTCGTCATTTTTTTTACATTTTGAAGCCAAATATTGAAGTCTCACCTTCTGTTTCAACGCCATAAGGTCCTCTAACGCCTCTGGTGGACACTTGGTTCTAACCGCCTTTTCTCCACAATCAAATGTATTTCGAATTGTGTAGAAACTCTTGCAAAGAAGTGCCTCTCCATGAACACCCTGTAACATCATCGAAACCGCACTCGACAACGAAGACAATCCACTTTGACAATTCGTAGCCTCGTCGGTTTCCGATTGAAGCACCTCGAAACACTGTCGATGTTTAGCCAACATCGGGCGACTATCCAGTGAACAAATCAGGGCGAGACCAATTCTCGCCAACGAATTCAGCGGCGAAGCAAATGAGCAACGTTGGGCTCCCTTGAAGACTGTCACATCGAGACATTGCTCATATCTTCCGAAGAGCTCACAAATGCCCTCGACTACTGTAGAATTGGGGCTGGCAATCTCCAAAAGGAAGTTGAGATTGGCGAATTGCGTCAACTTTTTATTAATCTCCACCAGCTCCACAAGACATCCCAATGCTCCATTTTCTTGCTCCTCAGAGCATTTTGGAAGAGTAGTTTGCAATTGGAAGTCTCCCTCTTTAGGAGCAACAGTTGTTGTTTTCGGCTCCTCGAAACATTTCGACGCAATGATCAAGTCATTCACCTGGAAAAAAAAAATTTTATCGTCAGGTGTGGGGATCGAACCCGAGCCCCAAAATAGTTTACAAGACGCACGCGTTATCCGATTGACCAAACAAGCACACAGATGTTCAACGCTGCATGCCCTAGTTAAAAGACAAGGGGGAGAGATCCCCAGAAAACAATTTTTTCATAATTTGCAAGGTATAATCGAGTTGAATTGGATTGGCTATTATGTGTAACAAATTACGCCAAAAAATGGGGAGAAAGTTGGGCGACAAAAAAAACAGGATTAGGTTTTGAATAGCATATTCAACTTCTACTTTTTGTATACTAATCGTTTTTGGGAAAAAAAACCACCGTCAATTACTGTAGATTCAAAAATGTCGTTTTGGCGCAAATTTGAAAAGTTCAATTGAACAATATTGGCGCTAAAAATATAAGATTACTGTAGTTTCAAAAATCAGGATTACTGTAGTCCCAAAAGGAAAGGTTTTCCCCAATTTTGAAAATTGGAATTCGATTTTTGGCGCCAATAACATGGGGTTACTGTAGTATCTTATAACATCAGAATATGGTAGCTATAAAATTGACCTACAGTACTCATAGACCTTACCTACAGTACCCTAAGCCTATCTACAGTACCTATATCCGGGTTACTGTAGTTTTTTTTTCGTTGTCTTAAAAAAATGTTAATTTGGATAACATCAGGTGAATTCCAGATTTCGGGCTTTTTAAATTCCGCGCCCTCCCCACTAAACCACATGCACTGTAATTCCGCGGAGTGTCGTTGTTACGATTTGAATTTAATAACTTTGGTCGCAAAAATCCACGTTACAAGATTTTCAATTTCAAATACAAAAAACCGCACCTTTCCGACTAAACCATGGGCAGCGTAATTTTGTGGAGTGTCGTTTTAAATTTGGTTTGCAATTTATCTTTAACCAGGTTTAAGATTTTTAATTTTGAAAAACATAAAACAACGCCTTTCCACTAAACCACATGCAATGTAATTCCCCGGAGTGTCGTTGTTACGGTTTGAATTCAATAATTTTGGCGGCAAAAATCCACGTTACAAATATTTTTTGCCACTCCAATTATTAGCAGGTTTTCAATTTCAATTTCAAAAACATAAAACAGCGCGTTCCCACTAAACCGCATGCACTGTAATTTGCCGGAGTGTCGTTGCTCACCTCTTCCAATAATTTTCTGAGGGCAAAAATCCACTTTTCACCGGGCTCTTTTAATTTCCGCGCCCTGCCCACTAAACGGCATGCAATGTAATTTGCCGGAGTGTCGTTGCTCACCTCTTCCAATATTTTTCTGAGGGCAAAAATCCACTTTTCACCGGGCTTTTTTAATTTCCGCGCCCTGCCCACTAAACGGCATGCAATGTAATTTGCCGGAGTGTCGTTGCTCACCTCTTCCAATATTTTTCTGAGGGCAAAAATCCACTTTTCACCGGGCTTTTTTAATTTCCGCGCCCTGCCCACTAAACGGCATGCGATGTAATTTGCCGGAGTGTCGTTGCTCACCTCTTCCAATAATTTTCTGAGGGCAAAAATCCACTTTTCACCGGGCTTTTTTAATTTCCGCGCCCTGCCCACTAAACGGCATGCAATGTAATTTGCCGGAGTGTCGTTGCTCACCTCTTCCAATATTTTTCTGAGGGCAAAAATCCACTTTTCACCGGGCTTTTTTAATTTCCGCGCCCTGCCCACTAAACGGCATGCGCTGTAATTTGCCGGAGTGTCGTTGCTCACCTCTTCCAATAATTTTCTGAGGGCAAAAATCCACTTTTCACCGGGCTTTTTTAATTTCCGCGCCCTGCCCACTAAACCGCATGCAATGTAATTTGCCGGAGTGTCGTTGCTCACCTCTTCCAATATTTTTCCGAGGGCAAAAATCCACTTTTCACCGAGTTTTTTTTTTTTTATTTCCGCCCTGCCCACTAAACCGCATGCACTGTAATCCTCCGGAGTGTCGTTGTTCACCTCTATTTTTCTGAGGCCAAAAATCCACTTTTCACCGGGTTTTTTAAATTTCCGCGCCCTGCCCACTAAACCGCATGCAATGTAATTTGCCCGGAGCATCGTCACTCACCTCCTCCTGCAACTCAACCACCAAATTCTGCGCATCCACCTCACATTCGTCATTCATCGTCACAATAGCACAATCCAAATTATTATTATAACTCGTCAAAGCCTCACAATTACTCGTGGCATTCTTGATCGCACACTTTTGTTTCTCCAAAGTTTTCTGATAACAATCCGACCATTTTGCGATTTCGTCTTGTTTTGCGCAAATCTTCTCCGCCACACTGGCAAATGGATCCGAAGAGTAGTTCGATGAGCAAATATCATAGATATAGTAAAGAGAATTGACAGCATCGGCAAGGTTGATTGTCAATGTCGGCTTGTTTGCCTCTTCTGGATCGATTGTTCGTTGGGTTGAGGTCTCTTCCACGATTATCGATGTTGTCATATCTTCGTCTTCGTCGTCTTCGACGGATTCAGAAGTTTGGGATGAAGAGGATTCGGTGGTTTCATCGACGATCATTGCGGTTGTGGATTCAGATGTCTGCAAAAAACTTAGTTACTGTATCTAGACTACAGCAATCTAACACTTTGACATTCTTTCTCATTATCAAGAAGACCTACTGTAGTTCTGAGTTCTAGCTCAAAAAGTGGTTCCTACAGTACCCCTAAGATGGACCTACAGTACCTCTACAGATCGACCTACAGTAATCCTAAAATTAAGCTTTAAAAAAAGTTCGAAACTGACCTACAGTACTCGCAAAAGTGTACCGACAGTACTCCTTAAAATAGAGCTACAGTTATTTTAAAAGTCGAGCTACAGTACCTCCAAAAGTCGGCCTACAGTACCCCTGAGATGGACCTACAGTACCCCTAAGAGCCGAGCTACAATAATCCTCAAATTCGAACTACAGTAATCCGACAATCGAGTTCACAAAAATTCAAAACTGACCAATAGTACTCCTTAAAATCGAGCTACAGTACTCCTCAAAGTCGAGCTACAGTACTCCTTAAAATCGAGCTACAGTACTCCTCAAAGTCGAGCTACAGTACTCCTTGAAGTCGAGCTACAGTACTCCCTAAAGTCGAGCTACAGTAGTCCTTAAAGTCGAGCTACAGTACATCTAAAAATCTATCTACAGTCCTAGAATCGAGTTCATAGAACAATTCAAAACTGACCTACAGTATCCTAGAGTACCCACATCGTACAGTACCTCTATAAACTGACCTACAGTACTACTTCAAAACCTGCTACAGTATTCTAATCAACGATCTAGAATACCTTTGTACGATACTTACAGTACCCTCAAAGTTTATCAACAGTACTAATACCACACTTACAGTACCTTTACGGTCTAGCCACAGTACCCCTCCACGTACAGTACCCCTCCTTCCCCCAACTCACCACACATCGAATCGACGAAATAATCTGCTGGGTTTCCTCTCGAATCGGACTCAACATCTCAATCGCATCCGAACTACAACTAGTTGGTCGGATAGTTTCGAGACATGATGTCGATGCTTGAATCGATGTGACAAGACTGCACAAAGTCGAAGAAGTCGATGTTTTGCTGGAGGAATTATTGATTGATTTGGACCTTAGGGTACCTCAGGTTACAATTTGGGACCTTAGGTATCCTTTTGGAACCTCAGCTTACTTGTTGAGATCTTAGGCTACCTTAGGTTACCTGTTGGGACCTTAGACAATCTTTTAGGACCTTAGGTTACAATTTGGGATCTTGGGTTACCTTAGGTTATAGTTTGGGACCTTTTGGGACCTTAGGTTACTCTTAAGGAGACAATTTGTGTCCTTAGGTAACCTTTTAGGACCTTTATTTACTTTTTGGAACCTTAGGGTACCTCAGGTTACAATTTGGGAACTTAGGTATCCTTTTGGAACCTCATCTTATTTGTTGAGATCTTAGGTTACCTTAGGTACCTGTTGGGACCTTAGACAATCTTTTAGGACCTTAGGTTACAATTTGGGATCTTGGGTTACCTTAGGTTATAGTTTGGGACCTTTTGGGACCTTAGGTTACTCTTAAGGAGACAATTTGTGTCCTTAGGTAACCTTTTAGGACCTTTATTTACTTTTTGGAACCTTAGGGTACCTCAGGTTACAATTTGGGACCTTAGGTAACCTTTTGGGACATTAGATTATCTCTTGGTACCTTGGTTTATCTTAGGTTACCTGTAGGAACCTTAGGTTACACGTTGGGAGCTTAGGGTACCTGTTGGGACCGTGGGTAACCTCTTAGGACCTTAGGTAACATTTTGGGACCTTAGGGCTACCTTAGGTTACCTTTTGGGACCTTAGGGTACCTTGGGTTACAATTTGAGAGCATAGGTTACAATTAAGGACCTTAGGTAACCTCTTGGGGCCTCAGGGCTACCTTAGGTTACCTTTTGGGACCTTAGGGTACCTTGGGCTACAATTTGAGAGCATAGGTTACAATTAAGGACCTTAGGTAACCTCTTGGGACCTCAGGGCTACCTTAGGTTACCTTTTGGGACCTTAAGGTATCTCTTGGAACCTTAGGTTACCCCAGGTTCCCTGTCAGGCTAAAATTCTCAAATCGACTACCCCTACCTGGTATCACAACGTGGATCAGCCGACGATTTGAAGCATTCGAGGTGTTCTCTCACAGATGGAAGGACTAGTTGACACATGAACATCTCTACTTCGGCCCATGAATGAACTCCTTCATCTGGCATACATTTCTGGTCAACTCCGGATGTGCATTCGTGATATGATTGCATTAGGGAGCATCCATTTTCGATTTGAGATTGGCTGGAAAAAATGGGAGGTTTGAAACGTAGTTTAAATACAGTAACTTGTATAAAATGGTCAATTGACCTACAGTACCCCTCCAAAAAAAACTCACATATCCGAAGAGGTCAAAAACGACATATTTTTCAAATTCAATCGATCAATATCATGGAGGAACCGAATAATCGGCTCACTACAGTTATCAACACGTTGCTGTTGAGCCCAATCACAATCGTCTTCTGGAACAAAAAGAGCATTTTTAAAGGAACATGGGTTCCCAGCACTTACCACTACTTCCTCCACTGATCACTGTGCTTTTTGGTGTTGTCGGGGTGGTGCCGATCTCCTCGTCAAAGGTGGTTGAAGTGGCAGTTTCATCCTCATCACTTCCATCTTCACAATCTTTTTCGCCATCGCCCTTCCAATCCGATGGAATACAACTTCCATCGGCGCATTTGAAAGTGTTCAATGGACATTGGGAGGTGGCGAGGCCTATTATGGGTATTAGGAGAAGAAGAACCCAATGGAGACGCATTTCTGGAATAGATGACAATTTGGTTGAAGGAACATGGTCGGGAGAAAAAATAGCGAAAAAAAAGGACATTTATGAGTTTTTTTTGACATTTCTCGACATTTATTGTCATTTCTCGACATTTCCTGACATGAACTTTTTTTTTAAAGGTGAATTTTTGCCGCTAAAAAATCGAGAAATGTCAAGAAATGTTGAGAAATGTAAAAAACGAATTTTTGATGGAAAAATTGTTGACAAATTTTTTTGTCAATTTCTGAATTTGAATTTTGATGTTTTAGATTTGATTGCCAACAAATTAGACATTTCTGACCATTTTCAACATTTATTAACATTTCTCTGCATTTCTTGTCATTTTTTGACATTTCTTGACATTTCTCGTCATTTCCTGACATGAAACTTTTTTTGAAAGGTGAATTTTCACCGCTAAAATATCGAGAAATGTCAAGAAATGTCAAAAAATGACGAGAAATAAAATTCAAACTTTGACACGTGGACTTTTGGCGAAAAAAAGTGTTGACAACTTTTTTGTCAATTTTGAAACTTAAATTTCACTACTTAGTTTAACATTTTGCCATAAAAATTTAACATTTCTTTACATTTCTCGACATTTCTTGTCATTTCTCGACATTTCCTGTCATAAACATTTTGTTCTGACAGGTGAATTTTTGCCCGCTATGCCTAGATATGTCAAGAAATGTCAAAAAATACCAAAAAAAAAAGTCAGGAAATGACGAGAAATAAAACTCAAACTTTGACACGTGGATTTTTGGCGAGAAAAAATTTTTTGACAATTTTATTTAACTTTTTGCCAACAAATTCGACAATTCTGACTATTTTTCAGCATTTCTTTACATTTCTTGTCATTTCTAGACATTTCTCGACATTGACCTTTTTTGTGACGTGGATTTTTAAGATAAAAACTCGACAAAATTCAAAACTATGAGATCAAAAGATCAAGTAACCATGTTCAACATTTATTTACATTTCTCGTCATTTCTTGTCATTTCTCGACATCAATTCACACTTTTTTATAACTTGGATTTTTGCCGCCAAAACTTCAAATTTTCATCAAAATCAGAACTTCTACTACAAACTACAGTACTACCAACGAAGACCATTTTTAAAGGAACATGAGGTCCGTGAAAGGTGGTCCTAAAGAGACAAAAGTACAGTAACCCAAGACATAAAAGTTCAATCAAGATAAGAAAAAAAACAAAAACTTTCATAATATAGAACAGAAGTTCGTCGACTTCGCCTACAGGTACTAAAAAGAAAAGATAACCGAAGATAACCCAAATAACAATGGTCGTTTTCGACCTTGAAATCTCCGAAAATACCGGATGACAAAAACAGACAAAAATAAGAAGAAGAAGAAGAAGATTGACCTATTATTACTCTCTTTATCAAGGTGATAACACAATACAAAATGAACGTTTTTGAAACAAAATGAGGAATTTCATAGAAAATCTCATGCAAAAATGTCGGAAAATGCGAAAATTGTAATATTAATAGCGAGGTGGAAAGATTGTACGGAAAGATAAACTCCAAGGTTTTATTGATTTTATTGGGAATCGGAAGTGGAATGTTTAGGGTTGCAAAACGGGTGCGACGGGTGACCCGCGACACACGCCACACCCGTCTGTTCGTTCGTTAGACACCCGCCACACCCGTCTGTGTGTGGTTTCATACACGCGACACCCGGCTGTTTGTGTGTATTTTCAGGCGGGCGTGTACGGGCGTGTATGGCGGGTGCCGGGTGTGGCGGGTGCCGGGTGTGGCGGGTGTCAAACAGAAAGAGGAGGACGGGTCACCCGTCGCACCCGTTTTACAACCCTAGGAATGTTTGAAAAACGCCATTTTTTGTCATTTTTCGACATTTCATGACATTTCTCGACATTTCTTGACATTGTAGGAAAAGATAAACTCGAAGGTTATTGATTTTTTTGGGAATCGGAAGTGGAATGTTCGAAAAAGGTCTTTTTTTTTGTCATTTTTCGACATTTCATGACATTTTTTGACATTTCTCTACATTTCTCGACATTGTAGGGAAATATAAACTTCAGGGTTTTATTGATTTTTTTGGGAATTGGAAATGGAATGTTTGAAAAATGCCATTTTTGACATTTCGTGACATTTCTCAACATTTCTCGACCTGAAATTTTTTAGATACCAAAAATTGATCCTTTGATCTCAGAGTTTTCATGTATTAGGTTAAAATTTAGAACTTTTTGAAATCAATGGTTTTGGCGGTAAAAATTCACGTGTCAAGAAATGTCAAGAAATGTATAAAAATGTAGAGCAATATCGAAAAACAGAATCTTGACACCAATATTCAACATTTAACTTTTTAAATATTCGGGTTTTATACGTCAGATGTCGAAGTATGACAAGAAATGTCGAGAAATTATATCATTTTATTTTCCGTGTTTTCGACATTTCATGAAATTTCTAGACATTTCTCGACATTTCTTGACATTAAGTTTTTTTTTTAAATACTAACTGTAGAAAAGTGATAAGAAATGTCGAGAAATGCCAAAAAATGTCAAGAATAGTCAAATTTATTGGTTCATCTTTAAAAATTGAAAAAAAATATATCAACCAAAATTATGTACCAAATGTCTTTTGATCTCAAATGTCAAGAAATGTCAAGAAATGACAAGAAATGTCGAAAAATGTTTTATAATAAAGTACAAAAAGGGTGTAACCTCCCTAATTATGTATCCATAAACAACAAAAACAGTTAAAACTGTAAAAATTAGTCATCCAACAATATACATTATCAATGACTCATTCATTTTCAGCTTCATCATCCATCTATCCTAAGCTCCGCCCACTTTTCAATCAATCAATCAATCATAATTTCATGTTCCAAAATATACATATAATAATAATATAATAATCATGAAACCTGTCTAGTACAGTAATTTTATGTATATTTCTAAATCTAAAGGATCTGGGAAAAAACGGAAAAAAGTTTCAGAACAGAAAAAAATGAAGATTACGACGGAATAATTAAGGAGAAAGTTGTTTGTAATTGGAAATTGGCGAAAATCAGAACATTTTTTGGATAAAAAACAGTGTTAGGGATAATGGATCGGATTTGGGCTCGAAAAAATCGAGAAATGTTGAGAAATGTCGAGAAATGATGAGAAATAGGACTGGAATTTTGAACACGTGGATTTTGGTGATAAAAATAGTATAAATTGGATTTTTAGGCGTTCAAAAACCGAGAAATGTCGAGAAATGTCAAGAAATGACGAGAAATGTCCTAAAATGAGGAGAAATGTCGAAAAATGTAGAGAAATGACGAGAAACGTCAAAAAATGTCAAGAAATATCGATAAATGACAAGAAATAGAACTCGAACTCTGACACGTGGATTTTGCAACGAAAAAATTGAATTCAAATTTTGAAAAGTGGATTCTTGTTACAAAAATGATATCAATCGCAATTTTTGGCGCCAAAAAATCGATAAATGTCTAGAAATAGCAAAATTTGTGATGAAATGTCGAGAAATGCCCAAAACTGTCCAAAAAAATGGCAAGAAATGTCAAAAAAACATCCCGAAATTCGAAAAAATCCATGTTTTGACCGAATGAACCAGGGCAAAATAGGTTCCAAAACAAAAATGTATTTCAAACCTTTTCTAGAATCCCATTGAATAAAGTATCCAAATTCAATTACTTCACACTTTTCAGAAACGTAAATTTCATAGGAAAAAAGATAGAGCTTGAGAGATACTGTACTTTCAGCATCGGATATCAGTTTCAGAGCACACTTTCTCGTTCAACGAAAAAAATGCTCATTTTTTGTTGTTTTTACACGGATCCAGAAATGTCAAATAATGTCAAGAAATGTCGAAAAAACTATCTGCAAACTTCGAAACAATGTCAAGAACACCAAGATGAAAAAAGTCAAAAAATGTCGAGAAATGACGAGAAATATAACTAGAATGTGGAAAAAATGTAAAAAAAATACAAGAAATAGACCTCGAACTTTGACATGCGGATTTTGAAAACCAAAAAATTGAGAAATGGCAAAAAATGACGAGAAATGTTGAGAAATGTCATAAAATGACGAGAAATGCCGAAAAATGTCAGGAAATTACGAGAAATAGAGCTGTAATATTTACACATGGATTTTGGTGCAACAAATGAAAATAAAACTTGAATTTTTTCCCCAAAAAACCGAGAAATGTCAGAAAATGACAAGAAATAGAGCTCGAATATTGATTTTGGTGGCAAAAATGATTGAAACTGTAATTTTTGAGCCAAAACACTTGGAGATATCAAAAAGTCACAAAAATTAGATGAAATAACGAAAAATGTCGAAAAATGTTCAGGAAATGACGAGAAATTACTAGAAATAGAACTCAAATTTTGACACGTGGATTTTTGGCGAAAAAATAGAAAACATTTTTTTGTCAGTTTTAAAATTAAAATTTAACACATGTTGCAAACGATTTCGACATTTCTGAACATTTTTCAACATTTTTTTACATTTCTCGACATTTCTTGGCATTTCTGGACATTGACCTTTTTTTTGAGACGTGGATTTTTAAGATCAAAATTCAAAAAAATTCAAATTTAAAATCAAATACGTCAAAAATTTGAATTTGACCATTTTCAACAATTCTTTACATTTCTCGACATTTCTTGTCATTTCTCGACATTAATTCACATTTTTTTAAAACTTGGATTTTTGCCGCCAAAATTGAAAATTCAAATTCAAATTTTGATCAAAATCATTATCAAGTACCTATTTTCAAAACGTCTACTACAAAACAGTACAGTACTACCAACAAAGAGCAATTTTAAAGGAACATGGGTCCGTGAAAGGTGGTCCTAAAGTACAGTACCCAAAAAACGTCAATAAATGTTCAGAAATATCAAAAAATCTCAAAAACGTGAATTTCACCAAAGCTCGGGATATAAACTGAAAAATGTCAAACTTCCCAAAAATGTCAAACTATACTCTAGTTATGATCTACTAAAGTTTACTAGAACTAAAAAGTAATTAAAAATCCACGCTTTTCACTACCAAAAAAAACAACACAGTCATCCTCTTTTCGCCCACAAAAGTAATAATACAAAATTGAGGAGCGCGAATCATCGAAAACGAGAGAGAAAGAGCGAAAGGACATCTCCAATCCATCCTGTGGTTTTTGCATCTTTTCATATTTTGTCTGGTTTTTCGGCTGCCGGTCATCTTTCTCCTTCTTTTTTCTTTTTCGACTTTTATACTAATCATGTCCTGTTTCGAGACAACAACGGATGACGAACAAAAAACTGAATGGTTTAGTGGTCAACTATTATTAGGCTTAAGTATATGAGGGAGAAAGAAAGTTCAAAATTTTTGGAATTTTCGAAAAAAGTTGAAAATGTTGAGAAATGACAAGAAATGACAAGAAATGTCGAAAAGCTTCTAAAATCTTGGCGTTAAAAATCAACAATTAGGTTTTTGAATTCTCATAAAAATGACAAGAAATGTTGAGAAATGTAAAGAAATGTCGAAAAACATCTAAAATCTTGGCGTCAAAGTTCAAAACTTCGATTTTTGAATTTCTGAAAAAAGTGTATGCGTCATAAAAATTTTGAGAAATGACGAGAAATGACAAGAAATGTCAATAAATAGAAAAAAATGTTTGAAAAAACTAAGAATCTTGGTGTTAAAATCAACACTAGGGTTTTTGAATTTATAAAAAGTTTTATGTTGAGAAATGTGGAGAAATGTCCATTTTGTTGGCAAAATGTCAAATTTAAAATATCAAAAAAAAACCCGTTGAAAAGAAATTGTCATCGATTTTTGCGTTCGAGTTTTATTTTTTGGAATTTCTCGGTTTTTTACAAAAAGTCAAAAAATGTCAAGAAATGTAAATAAATGTTGAAAAATGTGTATGAAGTTATTATACCCGCTCAACACTAAGATTTTTTTTGCAACAAGAAATGTAGAGAAATGTCAAGAAATGCCGCGAGTACTGTAGAAAAATGGCAAAAAACATTTCTAACTGAATACTATTAATACTTATAAATAACACTCAAACGATCATCATCATCATCATAAAATAAAACGATCTTGTGAACATTCTCATTAAAAAAAACATAATTTCCCTCTTTTTTCTTAACTTTTTCAAAAAAGTTAAAAAACTTTTTCGAAACAGTTCCAAATTCCGCCTAATTTGATATTCGAAAAGAGGAAAAAAACAGGATAATTTTACTTTTTGCGAAAAATGGATAAATTGGGGTTAACCGACGAACAATTTGGAAGAGAGAGAGGATGATACATTAAAGTGGATCAATGCCAGGAATCGAAAATATACATATCTACAGTAAGAATTCCGGTTTTGTGACGTGAAAAAATACGAGAAATGTAGAGAAATGACAAGAAATGTAATGAAATGTCGAGAAATGACAAGAAATATAACGAGAAATAGAAATCGAGTTTTGGCATGTGGACTTTACCGCCAAAATTATTGAATTAAATTTGGACAGGTGGACGTTGCCGCCAGGAAAAGTAGAGAAATGTCGAAAAATGACGAGAAATATGATTTGCTGTCAACAAATTTGACATTCATTTACATTTCTTGTCATTTCTCAACATTTATATGACGCCTTAATTTTTAAAAAATATTTTTCCGAAATTCAAAAAATAAAAGTGTCTAGTTTTAGCACCACCATTTTTTTTTAGTAATTTTGACATTTTTTTTTTACATTTTTTAACACGTGGATTCTTGCCGCCAAAAAATTGAATTCAACTTTCATTTTATTTGCCATTTCTGGGGATTTTCAGAATTTATTTACATTTCTTGTCATTTCTCAACATTTTTTCACAAAAAATTTTTCGAAATTCAAAAATCAAAGTGTTGAATTTTGGCGCCAAAATTGACAGTATCTCAAACAACCTGCTCATCTTACCTTATTCCCTTCAGAAAAAAAATTAGCAGTTTGATGTGCAGGTTCATTGGGGTACTGTAGCACTTGACGAAGAAAAAAAATGATGGAATCAAAAAATAGGAACAAAACTCTAGCTATATATCATTTTTGAAACGTATTCTTTATGACTTCTTTATGAGATTACTGTATTTTTGAACATAACTAAATGCGCTCTATTGATAATCAGCAAAGTGGTGGCAAAATTATTGATTTGAAATTGTGAAACAAGGTTTTTTTAATGAAATATTTGCATTAGAGCGAACATGTCTTATTTGCGGCAGGTAGCTTGAAATTTGTTATAACTAGGTTCAAAATAATCCGTTTGGCTCCATATTTTGCACATTTGTGCTCGAAGGTATCAGCAAAGTGCTCCAGTTTTCGTAGGACCATATATCAAAAAATAAGTCTCTGAGAATTTTTTTTCGGAAATTTTTCATTTTTTGAGAAAATAAAGTATTTTACTATTCATTCTAGGTCTTCTGTAAGGTCCCTGTGCTGAGTTCAGTTTTTGAATAAAAAAAAAACAAACATTTAAAAACTGTGTACACACATCGAAAATAACGCACAATAAACGACGCAAAAATGCAGAAAATCTAGCAAAATATGGGCTCAAACGACTCATTTTAAGCCGAGTTATAACAATTTTCAAGCTACTTCCCGCAAATAAGGCATGTTCGCTCTAATGCAAATATTCCCTTTAAAAAACCTGCAGTTTTTTTTCGCGCCAAAAACCCACGTGTCAAAGTTTCAAATCAATAATTTTGCCACCACTTTGCTGATTATCAATAGAGCGCATTTAGTTGTATTCAAAAATACAGTAATCTCATTAAAAACTTGATAATACGTTTCAAAAATGATATATAGCTAGAGTTTTGTTCCTATTTTTTGATTCCATCATTTTTTTTCTTCGTCAAGTGCTACAGTACCCCAATGAACCTGCACATCAAACTGCTAATTTTTTTCTGAAGGGAATAAGGTAAGATGAGCAGGTTGTTTGAGATACTGTAAATCTTGGCGCCAAAATTCAACACTTTGATTTTTGAATTTCGGGAGATTTTTTTTTGCGAAAAAATGCTGGGCGGCATAAAAATGTTGAGAAGTGACAAGAAATGTCAAGAAATGTAAATAAATGTCGAATTTGTTGACAAAATGTTGGTGAGGGTTTCAGACCTGAACATGAAATTTAAAACAAAATTTGAAATCAATATTTTGCCACCGAAAATCCACCTGTCAATTCTCGAGTTCTATTTCTTGTCATTTTTCGACATTTCGTTACATTTTCTGTCATTTCTCGACATTTCTCGACTTTTTTCGGCGGCAAAGTCCACGTGAAAAAAAACGTTGAAAAATGTTTTGTTGAAAAAAGGTTTGGTGATGGTGCTAAAATGGAACAATTAAATTTTTGAATTTGGGAAAAATTTTTGAAAAAATTAAGCATCGGGATCAAACGCTACAGTACCCAAGTTAACCTGCACATCAAACTGCAAATTTTTTGCTCAAAGGAATCAAGTAAGATGTGCAGGCTGTTTGAGATACTGTATTTCGAAAAACATAAAAAATCTTGGCGCTAAAAATTCAACACTTTGATTTTTTTAATATTTCGTGAATTTTTTTTTTTTTTTTTTTTTGAGAAAAATACTGTGCGTCTTAGAATGTTGAGAAATGACAAGAAATGTCAAAAAATCAGAGGCTTTTCAAGAATTCAAGAAAATACCAAAAAAGGTCCCATTTTTTGGTTCAAAATGAGAAAAATTTTTTCTTCTAGCTACAGTACTTTTTTCTTTTTTGAAACCTGGTTTTTTCGGCGCCAAAACCAAAAACACAAAATAAACATTTATCTTGTCGCCTTTTTTTGTGGTCATCCGAACAACTGAAGCATGTCAAGGCCGGACAATTGAATGTTGGATGAACAAAAAAAGTGATACACACACACACACCGGTCGCGGGTAATATCATGAATAAAATACAAAACGAAATTCCATTCTTGTTCGGGATTTCCGAAATTATTATTATTGTTATTCAAAATAACATAATTATCATCATTGGTGGTGGAAATAATACATGAGTGACCTATTTTTGACCAAATTTTTGACATTTTTGGGGTTTTGAAATTGGATAACATGAAAGAGGGTCTAAAATTTAAGTTTCAGCGTAAAATATTTTTCGAAATTTATCATTTATTTTTATTATTATATAAATATATATATATATTTAAGTTAATTTATAATTAATTTTTGAAACGTATTTTTCAATGGATGCTTCTATTAGAGAAGGTAGGTTCTGAAAAAGGTTCCTGCTATGCTGAAAAATTCCGTAGTTCTGAAATTTGAACTTTAAGATTGTTTTTTTTCTTGGCTATTTTCAGATTTTGAAAGATTTTCTTAACAGTTTCAAATCAAAAAAAAATTCATGATAAAATGAAATTTTCAGATTTTCTTCGCTAAAACTGGTTGAATCAGTCAAAAATTGATTACAGATTCTTGTTCAGGGCTTCAAGATCTACAAAATGATGAAATTTTCGTCAAAATATTTCCCATTTTTCAGAAGAATATTACTGTTTCAACAAAGTTATTTTTTTCAATTATCCTTAATTTTCAGTGATATTCGTTTTTTGTCAATGATTCCTGAATTTAAAGGAAAAATTAAGTCTTGCAATTTCAACATACAAATTTCTTAAAAAATAGTCCTTCGGTACAGTTAACTTTCCAATTTTCAACACGTAACATTTTCAGAATCTGACTTTCTTAAAGTTTCGTAGATTTCCAATTTGAAGATTTATCTTTAAAAATATTCTTCTATAAAAGTTATATTTCAAGGCGAAATTTTAGAACATCAGTAATCACCAAATATTTTCAGAATCTGACTTTTCCCATTTTAAAATACGTTTCAAATGTTGTAAAAGACTAGAACTTGGTTTCTTGTTCGTTGATTTTCTACTGCCGTGACTACAGTAATCCAGACAACCTGCGCATCTAACATATACATCACAATTTATTGGATCGATTTCTCAAACGCCATACATACACTATTTATACAGTACCGTTCGCCGGTTGTTTCTTTCGGTCCATCGTTGAAAACATGGCCAAGATGGGCGTCACACTGAAAGCCAGATTCATATTTTCAGATAGAAAATATTTGAAAACTCACAGTTTTACATCTGACTTCCGTTCTGACCATTCCATGCGATTTGTCAACAATTCGAGTGATATTCATATCTTTTCCGATTGACTCGGAGAATGCCGGCCAGCCACATCCTGCCCAGAATTTCGAGTCGGAGCTGGAAAACATGATCGATTTTAGGAAAAAAAAAAGGATGGAAGGGGTTACTTGAAAAGCTCGGATCCACAACAAAGACAAACGTATCGACCCTTTTCGAAGTAGTTGTCAAATCCACCAGTTCCAGGTCTTTCGGTTCCTGAAAAAACAAGGATTTTAAGATTTTAGGCCTGTCGTTTTGGGCTTTTCCGGGCCGTCGGCTCAAAAGGAGCATATTTAGAGTTTAGCCAACCAGATTGATCTAGCTCTCTGGCTTATTTGAGCTCCTGAAGTTGCTCCTGATTTTTTACAGCGAAAATTTTGTGAAATTTGAAAAATAAATTGTTAGAAATTACTCCCTCAAAAAAAAGAAGAAACCAAAAACCAAAACGCTGCTCCAATATTCTATAATTTTTGAAACATATTTTTTACTGGTGTTTTTTAAAGATTTTTTTCTATAATTTTCTATAATTCGAAGAGTATAATTGTTTGAATGTTTTCAGGCTAAAATCTTCAATTTTTTAAATGAAAAATGCATAAATTTCAATCTTTTAATTTGGAATTTTGAGTTTGAAACTGGATCTTAAGCGAAAATGAAGAAGTTTCAGACATTACTCTGAAAAATATGAACAGACTGGAATTCAAAAAAAAAATTATTCGAAAATCTTGTGAGTTCATTTTTGTTTTTGTAGGAAAATTTCCGAACAGTTCCACTTGTTCTAATTATGTTGTAACAAAATTGAAACTTTTAATAAAATTTTGAAACACTTTTCGTGCTGGTTTTGGCCAAAAACGGGTTTTTTCGATAGGATTGCATTAATTATTGGTTTTTCGAACGGGTGAAAACTACAGAGTTGAAGAAATTGTGCTCCGGAGAATGCTCTTGGTTACTTTTGTTTTATGAACTGATTCAGGCCAGGTCTCGGAGATAGATCGGTACGATTTTAGTTTATAGACCATATTCAAACAAAAAATCAAAAATCCCTCTCACTGTTTTGAAAACAAAACTAATCGATAATTTCTATAAATTTTTCTAGTTTTGAAAAAAATGAAAAATATTGCCCACATCAAACGGGCCGACCTATTTCGGCCTTGAATGCATAGAGAAATGTTTCATTTTTATAAAAAAAAATACTTGATTCATCAATTATTAATTGGGGTCGGAACAGTTTTTGCTCAACTCGGATGTAAAATGATTGGTGAAGCGTGTTTTCAAATAATTTTCAAAAATTTTAAAACACTTTTCGTGTTGGTGGTGGAAAAGAATCGGTTTGTTTTCGTTCTTCCTGGCATGAATACGTTTTTTTCTCGTTTTCGCGTTATTTAAAATAACAGAGTTGGAACAATTGTGCTCCGGAGATGTTTTCTATAAATTTTTCTAGCTTTGATTTGTTGTTTCTGACTTGGACCTCGAATCAATCCACATAAATTGGGCAGGCCTATTTCGGCCTGGTCCAAAACGACAGGCCTGTTATTTGAATGCAAATGAAAAGTACCTGATTCTCTTGCAACTCGATAAACCTCTTCAGGCAACACCTTCTTCCAATCACTATTCTTCACATTTTTCACATCTTTTTTCTGATTTTCAACCAATTTATTGATTCCAACATCCTCCGGTCCAAACCGCTTTGTCGTCATGCTTCTATACAAAAAATTCGAGATTCTGCGAAGAGACAAAATCTGAATTTCTAAGAGGTTTTTTTAAACAAAATTTTGAGTTAAAAGTATTCTCAAAAGATTTAAACTTTCGGATTAAAAAAAACAACAACAAAATTGTACAAAATAACTTTTTGAGATTATATAACATAAACAGTAACATCAAGATTGAGATGAATTTCACGTTCGGGTAAGACGGAACATGCCGCGATGAAAATCCATAATCATTGAGAGCTTGTGGATTCTCAAAGTATCCATTCCGATGACGTTGACGTGCTCGAAACCTTTCTTACTGACTTGACATTCGATTCGGGAGTTTGGATCCTGAATTTTGGAGATATTATGAATTTTAAATAACATTAATATAGGAAACAGAGTTGTCAGGAAGTCGGGAGTGTTTTTTACGATAAGCTGAGCCGACAGCGCGCTATTCTAAATCTTTCTTTTTGTTAAGTTATTAATCATTGTTGCACATGTTGTTGGATTGTCTTTCATAATAAATCTTGTTGATTTTTAGTTATTTCTTCTTTAATTCCTCTGCCCAATCCAGTAATAATTCAATGAAAAGATTCAAGAAAATATCTCGGTTTTTTTCGAAATGTTTTTTAAAATTTGTTCGGTGGTTTTGCAGAATTGATATGGGAAGAGTATCGCTACAAAAGCAGAAAAAGAAGCATAAAGGAAAGACAATGAGACAAATAAACCAATTCATACATGTATTATTTGTTGTTCATTAAATAATTTTGATTATTTAACTATTTGAAAAGAAAAAAGTGTGCTTTTTCAGAAATAATAGAAACTCGATTTTATCTCTTTGAATGGAAAAATCGCGATTTCTAAAACCTCTGAATAGCTCACCAACTAAAGACTCACCAATTTGCTCGATTCGCCTTCATTTTCCTTTCACCTCGTCCTTCCAGTGCCACTAATTTGTCCAGAATATTTAGTTTTTTCAAAACAAAAATGTTTCTTTGTCGAAAAAAAAGAAAATAAAAAATCTGCAGAAAAACCATGCGGCGGCTAGGCTTGTTCGCTCTATTGACAAATGCTTGGTTTTTTCGGCCGCCAGCCAAGGTGAAAGAAAAAAACGCCGTGAAAGTGTTGAAATTTTGTTACCAAAAGGTTTTCAGGCACGTAAAACAGGATGGCGATGCTCATTTTTCACAAAAAAAAAAAAAGAGCTGCACCCTAGTTTTGCCCTATTTTACGTGACTGAATCAGATTTCGATGAAATTTTGAGACAAAGACTATTTGAGTATGGCAAATGTCATAGGTATGCTTATTTCACAGTTTGTACCTGTCAAATTGACTGACACAGGCTTTCTTGAATTTTTTCGTTTAATTTTGGACCTGAAAAAGAGGAAAAATCGGATGCAGCTTTTTTTTCGGTGAAAAATGAACATCACCATCATGTTTGGCGTACCTATAGTAACAAAATTTGAACCCTTTTTCAAAAAAAAGTTCATTCGGTTTCGAAATGTCCCGAAGCCGAAACAAATATACCTTGTTTGCCAATCGCTGGCGTTTCACAAATTTACGGCGCATCTGGAACAAAATAGCCTGGAATTCATTAAATGGAGAAAGGGTTACTAACATTGGTGGCCAATCGTTGACGTTTTCGAATTCTATGACGCATCATAATGGAAATCGAGCACCTGGAAAAAGTACCATGCTTGATTACGAATATTCGTTTAAAAATTGAAACGATAACGAGATAATTCGATAAATAATACGTCTACATATATTGTAAATTCAACAAACGAGAAAATAAATAGAACAATTATTGCATAGTAACAACGGCGGGGACCTGCTAGTCAGAAAAATGAGGATTTTTATGATCCGGAAAAGTATCGAAAGCCTGTCCCAGGGCAAAACTGGGCGTCGAATTATCAAATTTTATTTCGAAAAGGATTCTGATAAACTTTGGGCGGAAAAAATTCAATTTTTCTTGAAAACGGAAAATACGAGTAAACTGTGAGAAAAGTAGTCGTTGTCCTTTATTTCTTTCCGAACTTCAAGTGAATTTGTGATAAAACGAACGAAAAAAAGAAGCCCACCGGCCGAAATTCATCAGATCACATAACAAGAATTGATTTAAAACGCTGAAATTGCTGGAATTTCTCATTTTATGAATGTTGATCACAGTTCGAACACCGGAAGCTCTCGGATTTGTGAAAACTACCCCAATGTAAACGGTCCTCTTCTGGATATCTATAGTTCAATCTGAAAATTACCGTAGTTCTCAAGAAATTATGAAGTTCCTCTCCCATTTTTTTTTAAATTTACAACAAAAAATATTAAATAGATTTTCACGTGAACGTGAGTTGCTGGAAAATTTTTCGAAAATTTTTCATTTTTATTTCAACCAAAGGAAAGAAGAGGTGCGTCAGGGTCAACTGAATTCAAAAAAATTCTGAATCTTGGGAGAAACTAGAATTCTCACTCTTACTCAAAATCAAAGTGGAAAGTTCGAAATTTCCTAAATTTTTATCAGCTTTGCTTATAATTTCTGTTATTTTTCATTTTATCCTTTTTTCTGGTTTTTGGAAAACGCTGATTTTGAGAAATAACTCGACAAAATTTAGGTCCTAGTTTACTGGAGCACTACTTGTAAATTTACATTCTGAACAAAATCTTCTATAAGATCCAAAAGTTATTGTAGTTTCAGTTATCTCTCCTGAAATGCTATAGAATTGAACCAAGGTTAACAATAGAGCACATTTTATCAGTAGAATTTTGCTGAATTTTTCCGAAATTCTTCAGAATCCCACATAAAAATTCATCAATTCTTTTCGAAATGCACAGAATTTTACCTGAAAATAAGTCAGGAACGTTCCCAGATCTTTCAGAAAAAGTGAAGCAACTAATTTTTTGGAATCAAAAATGAACATTTGGATATCGACCTATAATTCAAAATTCAATGAGGAACACGCGCTCTATTGATAGTCATGTTTTTTTCCGATCTAAAGTAAAATTTGGTCAGATTCTCGATGTCAGAATCAGCTTCTACATAATTGAGTAACCAAGAAAACTTGTTTCCAAAATTTTGAGAAATTCATTTTGGTCGATTCCGAATGGGAAAATTGGAACTAGTAAGGCTGAACTACAATTTTAAGAAAAATTCAGCTATGAAAACTTCAGGTGAGAAGTATTCTAGTTGAAATTATAGAAATCATACGAAAAAGTCATAATTAACCGAAAAATTCAAGGTTTTTCAGCCATGAATTCAGATCATGATTATCAACAGAGCGAGTTTTATGAATAAATTTTTTTTTAACCGAAATAGATTTTTGAAAAGTCAATTCATGCTCAATTCTATCTTTACCAACAAAAAAAAACAATTCCAATAGAAAAAACTTTAAAAAAAATAAATAATAAATATTCAAAATAAATATTTTACACGTGAGCGTGACACGTTTTTATTTTTTTCTCATTTTTATTTTTAATTTTCAGAACATGTGGCAAACATTCCTCTTCAAAGGTTGAATAATAAATATATCAAAAAATGGAGCAATCACCGGAATTTTTCGAAGATAAGTTCACTTTATTTATTTCGGGGTGACCTGGTAACAAAAATCTTGCTCTCAGTCATCTTGTCTTATTTTTAAAATCAAGCCAAAGTTCAAAAAATGATGACTGGGACATAAGTTAAATATTTTTCGCGTTGAAAATGTTTTCAAAAGTTCGACTGATCTGAACAATTGGATTCCCGTCCACTCTTCAGTCAGTGGGTTTTTCCATAAGTTTTCTCACTCTCTTCGGAGAGGCTTGAGGTACGCCACCGTCAGAAACTTGGACGGAAGTAGGTTTTTTGTGGATAACATCAATTCTGATTCCTACTTGCATTTATGCGGGAGTATGGGAGGCTAGGAGTGGTTAAATCGGAGAGTTACACATAATGACTGGTAATGTCGGGGCGGAGTTTAGTTGGGATGATTCGTCGAACTTTTGCTTTTTTTGTCTAAAAATTTATAAAAAATTAGCCACAAACACCATACAAAGATTTTGTTTTAACCACAGTGTTATTTTTTCAGAAAACGTGTCAAACTTCATTCTTCATCGCGCAAGATAACAAGAAATGGAGCAATCACCGGATTTTTTGAAGATAAGTTCAATGTTTCATTTTTGGGTTCCTTAAATTACTGAAATCTTGCTCTCAGTCATATGTCCATTTTCTAAATCGAAACCAAATTCGAAAAATGATGACTGAGATTTAAGAGATACATTTTGGCGTTGAAACTCTTTCAAAAGTTTGACCAACCTGAACGATCAAATTCCCGTCCACTCTTCAGTCAGTGGGTTTTTCCATAAGTTTTCTCACTCTCTTCGGAGAGGCTTGAGGTACGCCACCGTCAGAAACTTGGACGGAAGTAGGTTTTTTGTGGATAACATCAATTCTGATTCCTACTTGCATTTATGCGGGAGTATGGGAGGCTAGGAGTGGTTGAATCGGAGAGTTACACATAATGACTGGTAATGTCGGGGCGGAGTTTAGTTGGGATGATTCGTCGAACTTTTGCTTTTTGGTCTGAAATTTATGCAACAAAAAAAAAACGCACCGTCTCTTGAAATTCAGTTTTTTACATCATTGTTTTCCAGAAGATGGTATCATCAACAAAATCTACTTTATCAACTGTATCATTGTCGACAAGGAGAACTTGAAGCGTAACTTTTGAAATTCACAGAACCTCAGAATAAAATTGATTTTCCAGCGCAACTTCTCTCAACATCATCGGAAAGCAGAAACCAGGCCAACTTCATGAAACAGTAACTCATGAAAACTAAGAAATTCAAGAATTCCTGATTTTTCAGCTCTTCAACTGCTCCGATGTTGTCCAACAACAGCCACTCTTCCACCTCCAATCTTTCACGATAAAAAGCAGCACATTAAGTGTAACTACTGAAAATCCCATTATCTCTAAAAATGGCATATTTTCAGCGTCTTCTCTCCAACATCATCAAACAACTTTAGACGTCTTCACGAAATCGTAAATTATCACGTTCTTAAAATCTAATAATTCATACCTTTCAGCCTTGTCAACTTCACTGAATCTTCCACATCGACATCACCAAAAAGCACTTCTAGCTCGAACTTTCTGCATCCAGCCGTCTACGAAGCAAAGTGACTTAATGCAGCTTTAAAATCGAGCAACTCTACTGCGAATCAGTCAAGTGCTTCTTTGAATGGTTTTTGGTGAGATTTTTTGAAGAGAAAAATTACTTACGGGAAATGTAATCTCTGATGTCGCAACAATTCAGCACCGGAATAAAAATCTTGGTAATTTTTGAGTTTGAAAGCAGTGAACATATTGTTAGTTTAGTTTTATCCATCGAAAAGAAAATTTTAAAGTTTCCAAGTCTCTCATTTTTATCGGCCATTTCGTCGATTCAAACTACTTCTATTTATTCTTGTTGGATAATTAAAAATCCACAACAAAAGAATCGGCTAACATCTGTTTTCTCCCAGATTTCTTTTCACCCTCATGAATTCTCAACAAATAACCAAAGACTAAAATTTCTTTTTTTTTCGAAGAAAATTGGTAATATTTTTGATAAAAAAACTGACAAGTATCCATAAAAAATAGTCATTGTTCTTTTCGTAGTCGTATGAAATAATTTGAAATAAAATTCGGAGCTTCTCAGTGCTCTCTAAACTTTCTACTTTCACAAATTTGAAATTCCTCAAAATGTAATCTCAAGCAAGCTTCACCAAATGATTCATCGAATTTCATCAGTTCTTTACTGATTTTTCTGAATCGGCTCAAGCTTTTTTTTTTAAATCAAGATTTTCTCTAGCCCTCGGAACAAAATTAATGCGACATCGGGGTTTTCATTTTCCTAAAACTGCATGATTTACTTCATCCTCTGTAAATATCAAAATTTTAGTGATAAGTTGAATTTTCATTGCAAGAAACCTTTAAAAACTTAGCCTGTATAATATTTCAACCTTTTTATTCGAAGAAAAATCAGAAAAACTCGAGAAAATTTACGAAAGTTTGATTTTTGCAAATTTTTTGTGGAAAATGAAAATATTTTTGTGAGGCGTGACCGAACTTTTGCACCCTGTGTACTTCTCTCGGAAAACATACATTTTTCTTTTTTTTTCAAGCAGTTTGAAGGATCATAGAAATGAAAGGGACGCTTTTAAGAAACATGAAATGAGAAAGAATTGTTAGATTTATAACTGACCGACAAATTCCTACGTTTACTATTTACAGCCTCGACCGCCTCTCGGAATGTTGGTTTTCTACGAATCGAGCAACAAAAGATTCTAACATGGGAGGATTCTTGACTTCGAGAAGCGATTCGGACAAGATTCGCATGTTGAATGCTAGTTGGAAATCGATTCTATTAAGGTATGAATTTTGATAAAAACACTACGAAAAATAAAAAATACTCGAGAAATACTTACCAAACAAAAAATACATACCTCAATAATTTTTTCGAAAAAAAAAGAAGCGTTAATTTGGACATCGAAGTCGTTGCGTTAAAATATTAATTTTCGAGCAAAATTCTTATAATCTAATCAATTTAAACCAAAGAAAGGCGCATTTATCTGTTGTATTTCAAAAAAAACAGATTATCATTGTCAAAGTTTGAATTGAAAACGAAAAACTAGTGTAGAAATTTTCAATTTAAAAAAAAATTGAAAGTAAATTTTGTTTTACAATAAAAAAATAATATTTTCAGTTTTGCTTTGAAAATGTTTGAGAGTCTGAACTTCAAACAATGATCCTTTGAAAAGTCAGTCTAGTGTTCGTCTTGCTAAGAATTCCTTGAAACACTTTTAGAGATAACAAAATAATCAAAAAAAAAAATGTGTTTACTAGAAGTTTTCTGATAATATTCGTGAAAATAAATCTTCCACCATAAATAGAATTATCATTAATCAGTCTAGTGTTCAAAAAAAGTTATGCAATTATTGAAAGTCTCACCGTAAAACATTGAATCTAAATTTCTCGGACCAAATTCCAATTTAAGATTTAAAAAAACGATTTGTCAAGTTTATCAAAATCAGCGTTAATAAAACAAGCAAACAGATGACAAAAATTCAACAGAAAATGACGTTAAAGACACATTGTTTCATTTTTGTCGAATACGTCGCGGTCGCTTTTATTCAGAAAAATCGAATTTGAAAATTTTTTATTGTTTTATTGCGTGACCTATCTAAAATTTCTCATTTTTGTTTTCGAAAAAAATCTGAATAAGAACGACCGCGACGCGTTCGGCTAACTAAAATCAATTTCTCTGTTGTTTTTTTTTGCAATCTGTTTTCTCTTATAATATCGCATCTCACCATAATAAATTAGATATTATTTCAGCCAAAACTCGGATTGGTGGAACTTGGGATGATGATGATTGGACAGTGGACAGTTTACACAAAAACAGCGATTGTTGGATAATTCACCGAGCAGGATTTAAAGTGAGTTCGATCATGCTCTATCGCTGATAAAAAATTTCTGGAACTTTTCTGAAAATCTGAGATAACCTCGAAACTTTTTAAAAGTTCTGGGAGCCTGCGAAAGCTATGCCCAATTTTTGATTGATTTTTCCGACTGTTCTGTGAAATATTTTTTAAAATGCCTGAATTTTCTCTGAAGTTGAAAGCTATGCGCCATTTTTCTAGAAATTGTAAATTTCCTTCTAAAAAGAACTTGAATAAAATAAATCATTTCACAATTTTAAAATTTCTGGAAATCTTGGAACTTCTGGAAGTCTGAAAATATCTTCTGGGAGTTCACTTAAGCTATACCCAATTTTCATGAAAACTACTATTATAGAACAGAACAGTCCAAAAAAAAAAAAAAATGAGACACAGGTTCCGCCAGGTTACAGAACTTTGAATAAATATTGTAATAATTTCAGATTAAAAAAATGTCCAGGATATTTAATCATCAAAAAATTTTGTTGTAAACTCAAGTCTAAATTATTTTCTGAAAAATTAAAAATATTATGATATTTTCGAGAAGTATTCGGATCATGCTCGATTTTCCTGGAAATGGTGAATTCTCAGTGAATTTCCTAGATCTAAAACTATTTCGAAATTTTCTGAAAACTCCAGATACCTAAAAAGACTATGACCGTTTAGTTTGTGTTTAGTTTTCATTCTGAAATTATTTAGTTTTCATTCTGAAATTATTTTTTTTCAGCCACAGCTCCATCGGACGGCGACAGTTGGCAATAATTTCGAGTTTCAACAAGGGAAATAAGAAATGGACTGGACAAGTCAAGGAATCGGATATGAAGTGCGTTTTATTCTCTATAACCCCAAATCTGAAATTCCTGGGCTTTGTCTGAAAATCTGAAAGATTACTAGATTTTTGAAAAGTTCTGGGAGTCTGCGGAAGCTATGCCCGATTTTTGCTAGAAGTTTTAGAATCTATGCGGCTCCTAAGTAGCTACAACTTGAAAATATTCTAAAATTTTGGAACTTCAAAAAAACCTGAATATCCGCAAATTCGAAGCCTGCTCGAAAATTAATTCGAATCCAATAAAATTTTTTTGTAAATTTCTAGAAAATCTAAAATAAAATCCCAGAAATTTTTGAAATGTTAAAAATATTCTGAAACTTTTGAAAAGTTATTAGAGCTCACGGAAGCTATGTCTAGTTTTTTCTGGGAATTTCATATTTGCCTATTCTGTTTCTTTCTATTTTTCATTCTTCATTTTCGTTCATTTCAGGCTCAACTCCGTTGGACCTTGACCGAATAAAGTTGCCAACAATTTCGAGTTTCAATAAAGGAAATAAGAAATGGACTGGACAAGTCAAGGAATCGGATAAAAAGTGAGTTTTATTCTCTAGAACCCCAAATCTGAAATTCCTGGGCTTTTTCTAAAAATCTGGAATATTACTAGATTTTCGAAAAGTTCTGGGAGCTTGCGGAAGCTATGCCCGATTTTTGTTGGAGATTTTTAGATTCCTGTGTCTTCAGAAGTTTCCAGAAATTTTTGTAATAGTATTATGAATTCCCTGGAACATTTTCAAAAAAATCCAGAAATATCTGGAGATTTTCTGAAAAATTTTTCCCTGGAACATTTTCAAAAAAATCCAGAAATATCTGGAGATTTTCTGAAAAAATTTGGCTGCCTCTGGAAGCTATGCCCGATTTTTGTTGAAAATTTTATACATGTTTTCTCAATTCTGTAGATTCTTTACAAATTTTTGGGAACTTCAGATTTTCTTTCTCTCTGCGTCCCTCTAATTTATAGTTATGTTTTTTCCAGGATCAACGTCATAACTCCATCGTTGGGACACTGGTCGGATGAGAATAGCTATAGTTCGAGTTTCATAGGACAAATGGACAAATCATCAAACTGGATTTGAGGTTAGCTTTGTTTACCGTGTGTCATAGAGCTGAAATTCTCAACAAACGTCGAGTTCCTGGGCCTCTCTGAAAATCTTTCCGGATTTTTTAAAGAGTTCTGGGAGCTTGCGGAAGCTATGCCCGATTTTTGCTGGAATTGACAGTCTCTGTGACTGCTTCCTTCTCGTTTTTTGCTAAATATCATATTTTTTCCAGGTCTCACATCCGTCCCCTTCCGTCTCGTCCTTGCTCATTGTAATTGTTGTTGTTGTTTTACTCTGCTCCTTGCTCAAAAGCCAAGGACCAGAGGTTACTGTTATTTTTGTTTCTGGATAGGTCTTCTGCGGAAAAGACGGGGGATCTATTGATTTGTTTGTTTTATCCCACAGTTAGGGTACTGTGGATCAGCTGTCAGAGTACTGTATTGCCAAAATACTGTACTCTGGACTATTCCTTCTGTACTCTACTGTGCGGTTGATATGTGAAGCTACAGTAGACGTGGATATTATTTCTGCGCTGGTACTGTAGATTCAAATGTTGAGTAACGGTGTAGTTTTGAAATTTTGTGGCGAGTAATCTATTTCTAAGAACTACAGTACTCGTTTGAAAAATCCCTACAGTAATCCATGTTATTAACTAGTTACTGTTACTAAAATTTCGGATTATGTTACACGGAAATGTTGTGTTTCAGAATCACTTTACAAACTCTAGAAAGCGTGGCGTTAATGCAAAAATAGGCTTGAAAAAAAAACCACAGCACTTTTGCATTTTGACGGGCGTTCTAAGAAACGGACGGGCGTTCAAAGAAAGGTCGTCGCCCGCTCGCCCGATTTTACAACCATGGAAATCTCCCACATTCAATTTAAAAAATGTCCAAAGTCCACTTTTCGCCCGATCCCGTCCAAAAAATATTTATTCCTCTAGTGATCCTACGAAATTGGAATGTACATATTTTCTCCGAATTTTTTGTACGACATACCAGGGATTTTTTAGCGCGTAGTGGTCACAGCTATCGAAAACTCCACGGACCCTTTGAATCCCCTGCGAATTGCAAAACTAATGTCTAATCACAAGGTTTCTACTTTTTTCCTTCTTTCTCCTAAATTATCTCCAAACTTTTGTCGAATCGCAGGAAAATTATAGATGGAGCTCTGCGTGCCGAATAGGATTGACATTGTCCAAAGGCGAAAATATGGTGAGCCTTCAATTCTTGACGAAACCAATTATTTCGAGCCAACTCGTCGATAAAGTGATCGCAAAGTATTCAAATATAGCGGGAAGAGGAAAAGTATTGATGTTTCGCAATCTCGTGGAGCTTCTTCAGGAGCACATAGAGCATTTCCAAGTTCCAGCACGTACCATTCCAGCTTTTCAGATTAATAACCAACGCCATTTTGATAAGACAAGTCAGAGTTTAGTATTTCGTATTTCGGACGAACTTTAGAATTTCCACATTATTTATTATGTTTTGGTCAAATGTCAGTTTTATCATTCCGAAAGGAAGAATTATATCATTTTCTATGAATTTTGTTGCGCTTTTCAGTTTTACTAACAAGGGATGTTCGCGAGCTGTAACTTTTAACTTTTTCTCAAAATTAGTACCCTTACAGAGTTCGGCCTCCTGATTATCATGATATATTTTTATCAGCTGGAAATTTTTGCGAAAAAAGTTATGAAGGATCAAAGTTGTTCATTTCAGTTTTCTAGAAAATACTTGACCAAATCATACTGAATAATGTGAGAATTCTGAAGTTCTTATCGATTTTCTATGTTCTAACGTTTAACTAGACTACATTTTTATCTATTTTCATTTCAAATTTCGTGCTCGAAGTTAAAGTTTGATTTTAAGCTCTCCGCGCAGAGTTTCGCATAAAATTAGAAGCGAGATGTTGATCAGCAGAAAAAATAGTACGGAATTATGTAGGTAAGAGCTCGTGAACCTTCCTTGTATAAGTTTTTCGGATAAAATAGACCGTCTTGATTTTTAGCTCACTGTGCGGAGCTTTTCAAAAGTTAGAATCAGTATAAAAAACTATATCAAATAGAAGAAGAAGAAGACTAGTAAGAACCAGAGTCCTTTTTTTTCTGTATCAGGTTTCTTGAGAAAAGCCCTTTTTTTTACAAACTATGCTCTGAAAAAGTACATCACGCTTTTTTTATTCTCAAAATAAATTTTTCGTATTCTAATCAATATTTTTCGTTCTGGTTGAACTTTTTCAGATTCCGCCTGATTTTCAGTCAGTTTAACGTTTTCAGTACCTTCTGCTCCAGCCATTCTTCTATACAACACATTTGAGATTCCGCGAAACAACATCATCTAAATTCCTCATGTTTTTTTCAACAAAAATCTCCAATAAAAAGTATTCTCAAAAGTGTTAAACTTTTGACTTTCTTTGAAATGAAACCAGTTATAAATACATACACAAAAAATTCATGAATACAAAATGAAAAACATTGAAAGTGTACAAAAAACAGTTCAAATCATTTTATAATTGTAAGAAAATGCGATGTCCGGTTTGTTCGAGCGAGTCAATAACACTTCAGTATCTTGATTATTCACATCTCCATATCTGAAACAAAGAAACTGGTTTTTTTTATGTTAGGGGATATGTTTTCAGATATGCATAATTATTCTGTAGGGAAATCTAGTTCTGGTCTTTGAAGTTTTGAAATTTCAAAGCATGATTTCATGTTTCAACCGAAAACATTTTAAACATTTGTTCCGAAAATAAATTGATTTTTTTTAAATACGTCAACAAATTATTTTTGGAAGAAAAATCTTATTCTGGTTCCAAATTTGCAGTAAAAAAAATTGAGTCCTTAAAAATGTACTTGTTCAAAATAACTTGCTAGGTTCCATTGAAAGACTGGGATTTAAAAATAGGAGGACTCCAGTAAACCGTAATTTCACAATTAATAAGTATTTAGAAGTTTCAGATTTGCAGTTTTTTTTTCGTGAAAACTTTACGAAATGAACTTTATATATTCATTTCAAATTTTTTGACAGTATTTCGATCATTTTCGGGCTTGAAATTCTCGTTCAAATTTGGCCATAAATTCTGACTTTTCCATATTTTCTTTCTTCAACTCACTTATCCTTTAGTTGATATGCAATATCTGGAATATGATCAGACAGCAGATGTATATAATATTGTGAATCATTGATAAACTTCAATTGGCACCTTGGGCAACATTTTCCAGGCGGGCTGATTTTCTTCGCATGCATACTGTCACCTATGAAAAGATACATGGTGACACGGACAAATGTTGCTTGATGAACTTCCACTTCTGGAATAAGGAGGTTTATATTCAGGAAAGGTAAGATTAACTAACGATGAGCAATTAAATTGCTAAATTTATCGCAGGTATATGAGCACATATCGCATTGTCTGGTCGAATTCACTTCGAAGAGAGATCGGACTCGATCGGCTGGAAAAAAAACAATAGTTATTGATGGAATTTCACATCATATAGTTTTTCGCTGATTCGCTATAATGCCAAAAAACGTAGAATTTTCGGGTAACTTTATTGATCCGAAAAACATCTCATCAAAGTTTGAATCATCGAATTTTGTTGTCTTTGTTAGTCAAAGGTTTTCTGCATTTGAAACGTTATTCTCGAAATGTGTTTTTCAATTAATTTTCTTCAGAATTCTACCAAAAATGTATCGAAAGTTCAATTTAACAAAAATCCACCAATTGGATCTATTTTTGTGAATACTTTGAGCTTGTTCGGAGCAAAACTATAATGTAGTATGAAGTCAGGAAAACTTTAAATCGGAAAACTAAAATTTTTGAGGTAACCACATTGATCAGAGAAAAATTATGAACTCAGCACAGAATTTAGATCAGAAATTGGAATTTTTGAGTTAACCACATTGATGTCGGAAAATTTGAAAGCGGCTCATTTCTGCTGAAAATTATAGATTTTCGTGTTTGTTGGTCAAAAATTGTGGGTATTTTCAGCTAAAAGATCTAGATTTTGATACACTTCAAATGAACAGAAATTCCTCTAATTTTCTTCAGAATTCCACCAAAAATTGTATCGAAAAAATGGTTTTAAAAAATCATCGTTGTCATCAATTCCATCCGAGTATGAGAAATTTCGAGCCCTTTCGGAGTAAAACTGGAGTAGCGCTGCGGATTTTCTATGTTCTTCATTTTTTGGTAGCCGGGGTTGCGTGGAGTTCTGTTCTGTGATCTTCCCAAAATTGAAATTCATGAAGAAGTTCAATTTCTGCAAAAGTTCTCAGAACAAAACTGTTTTGTTAGTCACCATTAGTATCGTTTTTAGTTCCAGTATCTTTTTTTCGAGGTCTCCCTAAAAAATTACTATGCCTTATTAGTCGATTTCCAATCATTTACCTGCTGATTTTGATTCCTTATTCTTTTTTCCTTCCGTAACAGTTTCATCGGCGGCTAAACTTTTATCCTCTTTGCTAACAGTTTTTCTACGTTTCACAGTTTTCGGCACATCTGCTTCATCGACTTCTGAATTTCGTTTACTCGACAAAACACTCGAAGATTTTTCGGCTTGATCTGAAAAAAACTCGATTTTATGGGTAGGTCAAAAAAATTTTTATAATTATGAGTCTGAAAACTCTCTAGCTCTATATTTCACTAAAATTCTTTAAAAAAACGGTAATTCTGAAACTTGAAAATAGAGAAGAGAGAAGTTCAAACGGTTTAAAACAATTTATATAGCTTAAAAAGTGTGCATCATAGTTTATTAACGTTTTCTCTTACGTTGATTATCAGTGGAAGGTGATGAAGCTGGCAAATCGGCGGGTTCTGGTGATTTTTCCACAAGTCGACTGCGTCGACGATTTTTCTCTTGCTGAAAATAAGAAAGCGTTGTTGTTTCGTGTACAAGAATCACGCAAAGGTAAAATTTGCGGTTTGATGAGAATTGGTGAATTTTTGATAGAGCTCCGGAGAAAAATTGGAAAAAAATCGGATGAACACTGGTTTCCAGACTGAACTAAGGAAACAACTTCTACCCATTCTCAGGCTTTTTTTTTGCAAATTCGGCTCGGAATTTTGACTTTCAGATTGAAACATTAGCAAGAATCAAAAATGCTAACTTTTGGAGTTGTTTTTCAGGATTCTGAATATCTTTTCAGGGATTCTGAATTTTCATTCTGAGGATTCTGAAGTTTGTCTCTAGGAATGTGAAGTTTATCTTGGGATTCAAAAGCACCCAATGATTTTTGAAGTTTTTTCATGTTTCTGTATTTTTCCCAAATTTCCTAAGGATGTCAGCGATTCTTCTGAAGCCCTCAGAACTTCAGGCTATTTTTCTTGGGATTCTGAATTCTGATATTCGTATTGAAATTCAAATTCTTTGTAATTTTTCAATGAATCTTTTAGGAGTCCAATCATTGTTATTTTATTGAAGATACTCTTCTGGAATTCCTGTTTATTTCTAGAGATTCTGAAATTTTCCCAATCCTTTTGAAAATTTTCCTACTGGTATTTTGATGTTTAAATGTACATTTTTAAGAGCACGAAAAGTTTTTACTAACCTTATAACTCCAAATCTGATAACTGTAAGAAAACAACTGATGATTCAAAAGATGCTTCTGATATTCCAATATATTTGAGAAGAAATCGCCGCAAAAATAGCACAAAAAGTGTTTGACCTCCGCAAGTGACGATCTTTCATTATTCGGGCGTCGTCTGAAATAAATATTTGTAGAGGAAATACTCAAAAAATTAAAACTCACTTCACTTTTGTGTCAGGCGCCATATTATCTGAAATAAAGATTCTTAAAATCATATTTGGAAAAAGAAAAATATTCAGAAAACGATCAAACGTTTGAATGAAAAGAAACGTACAAAACCGTAGAACAAATATATTCTAGTTGAAAAATTGAGAAAAAAACTGAAAAATACTTTAAAACCATGTGAATTGAGCCAATGCTGGAAATCATAAAGCAGATTTGGAGCCCAACCGAAATTCTAAAAATGATAGATTCCGCATTCGCCCAAACAATAAATAAAATTATATACAGGAGAAAGTGGGATGGGTGACAATGATCATCAATGTATTAACAAGAATAAACCGGGGATGAATTATGCATTTTTGAGTTCTTCAATTTCTTCTCTACGCAACTTTTCACGAATCTGGAAAAGCAAAAGAGAAATTTTTTAAATAAAAGTTCAGACAAAACATACTTTCATCGTTAAAAATCCCAAAAGATTCTTTCCATTCACAACTAACGGGCAATATTCTAAAGTGAGCGGCACGATATCGGCTGGAACTTTGATGGTTTCTCCCGCGTGTGAATTGATCCATTCAAGTGTCGTTTTTTGATTAGCATTTGCAGCGAAAAAGTTGTCACTGTAATCGAGAATAAATATTGCATTTTTTGAGGGTTAAATTTTCGCCAACCCCATGTATGTTTGAATAAGAATTTTATTATCCGTCTTCATCAACAGTTCTCGGAGTTCATCGTTTTGTTTGAATTTTTGATAAATCGCGTGTTCAAGAACTGTGACACTATCCGTATGCTTCCATTGTTCAATCTGAAATGAAAAGGGATTTCTTATGAAAAATTAGACAATATAGAATAATGCCAAACCCATCACAGAAAAAAAATATTGGGTATTTTTTAAAATTCTTAGCTATCAACTCGATAAGATGATGAAACTACACTGCTCCACTTGAAAAATCGAAAATTTTCAAATAAAGTTTTCTTGTGTAACATGTTTCCATAAGAAACACTCAACTATACCATATTTCGAATTTTAGATTCAAATTTCATCGGAGAAAAAATATGGAGTCTCCAAAAAAAGTAACTTTTCCAACACACAAATGGATAGCCTCAAATCAATTGAACCTCAAATTTGAAAAATGGTACAGTTAATTTTTGGCTTTCAAAAATTTATGGGTGAGGGTACTATTATGTGGAGCAGTGTATAACATTTTAAAATAATTCAACATCCTGGTGTTCGGAGTTATTCAAGTTTTCACGGAGTTTTCAAAAAATAAGGCGAGAACCTATGATCTTGACATTAAAATTTACTCATAAATTGTTTTAAAATTGAAAATGAGATTCTGTTAGCGTCCTAAAATCGATAATTTAAATACTACAAAACTTCAGTTTTAAAAACATTTTTTGTCAGAATTAACTTACTTTCTCTTTCTCAACTTTGTATTCCTTTATAATTTTCTTCACTTCCTGCTTCACTTGGATTGGTGTCAATGCGGATTTCAACAATTGCGCAGTATCTTTTCCAGCCAACGTAAACATCTTACAAGCCTGATAATAATGTTCAACCGAGTTATAACTGTTTCCATCCAACAAAATATGAACAGGATAAAGAGCGGAAAGAAAGTGTTGTGGGCCGCCAAATGGCAAATAATTTTTCGGTGAAATGAAGTATTCGGTGAACTGCAGAGTTTCGGGCATTTCTTTGAATACTTGTGGTTCGACGGGTCTTGGGACGAATGTTCGATTATTATTCGGTTTTTTATTATTGTAGAATCGTCTTCTGTTCTTCTTAGTTTGCGTTTTGTTATCGGTCGAACTGCTTGGTTCATTATTCTTTTGCGGTGAAACATTCTCACTGTTGAATGAGGTGAATTGTTTTTCGTTGAAGGAATCTTCACTGAAATCCTCTGACTTCTTCTCCTTCTTTTCACTCTCAACACTTTGGAATGACTGAAATTTCAAAGATTTTCTAAAAATTTAACTTTTTAATAAAAGACTAACCATGTTTTGCGCATATTTCGGACGTTGAACGGTTGATTGTTCGGGTTCTGGAGGTGGAGGTTCCAGTGGCTTGACTGGAGCCGAAGGATTTGGTGCCGTGAGTTCACCTGCCGTCGTTTTTTGCTTTTTGCCACGCATTATAATGAAAAATCTACCCTAAAAGCTTCTTGATTGACATGACAGAATATAATTGGAAAAATAATATTCTGCTAGGAGAATGACCGAAATTTAAATCTTATTTCACTGTATGAAACAAAAAAATATTCATTTTTAAACAAAAAAACAGGTAAATCTATAACTAACACCTACAAACGAAAACAGTTTTAAATAATACCTCCAAATTTAGCCTCAGGTGATTTCGCATTGATACTTTGCTCATAACTCCTAACTTCTTCTCGTTTCACAGCTCTCAACTTATTCTCAAAATCTAATTGGAAATCCACTAAATCGTTGCTTTTACAGAACAAATCAAAATCGGGTGATATTAATCGTTTCAAATCGTAGACAATATCCGGTGTTGGGAAGCCAAACTCTCTGAAATTTTAGAAAAATTGCATCACATTTGGTTTTAAGAATAAAGACTTACAATATCAAAACTGCTAAACCCAATTGCCAAATTATATTAGCACCAGAAACTTTTGCGAAGTCGAAGAACGCTTCCTTCCTATTCTTGTACACTATCCGCTCACGATTCGGTAAGAACTTCCAATTTTTATTCAGCAGTACTCTTGTTAGCGAAAACATCTGTAACGTGGATTTTTTTTTTTTGAACGGAAACAATTATGTTATTCAGGCATCAAAATAAATTTCATATTTAAATATTTCAAAAATGTTTTTCTGCGCAGCTGTTCACTGAAAAAAATTAATAAAATTCGGCTACGTATCCAGGTTCTACACAAAAAAGACGATACTCAGCGAGTTTCTCGGCCATATACTTTGGATTTCTAGGCCACTATTATTTTTCTTCTGTGTTTTTTCGTTCAAAAACGCGAAATTCAAGCGAATAGGTTTTCGAAATGAATTAGAGATATTTTCAACTATTGAAACCAAAGGTGAAAAAGAATTTTGGCAAATATTTATTTCACAAGTGAGAGAAAATTAAAATAAGTGAAATCAATTAGACATTCTGACAATATTCTTTGGCAGTATTCCAGCGGGCAATGTTTTGAAAGCTTCTACTTTTCCTCTATAATAATACTCGTCAACATCCTCAACAATGAGTAATGTATCTCCTCTAGTCACGTATAAATGCTTCGGATCGTCCGAATGATAATCGGCGATCGCCAATGCTTTCTTTGGCGTAAATGCAGCGGAGATCTCAGCAATTCCTTTGCTCGGACTTTTCTTAGGAGAACCTGCAAAATTCTATTTAATGATGAATTTTATAGGTTAGAATTTACCATATGGAGGTCCCAAAAAGGTTTTAGGAACTAGTCCTCTTTGCCCATTCAGTTCTCCCATAATCCATTGAGCATCAATATCCTCTACTATAGTTATAGTTTCACCCTCCTTGAACTGTAAATCACCATCCACTCCCGAAAAATAATCATAGTTAGCTTTAACAGTCCCCAAATTTTGAGACGGGGCAACGTAGGAAGGTGTCGCCAATTTCAGCGGAACGCGATACAGCTGATCACAGCTCACAAAATTCGCCGGGAAAATTCCGGCCACCCCATTCGCCTCTCCTTCCAACCATTCTTCATTGATTTTTGATGTTACGATGACTGATTGATTCGCTGAGAACTGAAAATTCTCGTTTTGCTTTCAATAACTTGTGAAGAATTGGTTGTTAAAACTCACTGATAGATCTCCCGGCTGTCCAGAATTGTAGTCGTAAAGAGCGGTCGCATAAATCGCACCAGGCGACGAAATGTTATAACTTGGAGTTTGCGCCACAGGAATCACAATTTGAATATACGACGATGGCACAATACCCGATTGATAAGTTCTCGCATTCTCCCCATAAAACCATTGATCATCCACCTTTTTTCTCAACAGGATAGTGTCTCCGACATTGAAGGATAACTCATCGGATTGAAGAGCATTGTAAGAGTATTGAGCAATTCCATGAGGTTCGGTTACCGGTTTGTTATAAGTAGATGATGACGAAGAAGAAGAGGTTGCATTTGAATATGACGAAGTTGAATAAGAAGTAGATGACTGGGAGTTGTACGAATGACTAGGTAATGGTGGTGGGATACTGGCGGTGTCTGGAATTAGCACATTTTACATAAGCTTCAATATTTGAATATGAAAGGTGTCAGTCAGCTTTTGGTTGTTTTACAAAAAGATTTCGTTTTTCTGAAATTTCTGTTGGTATTAGTGAAAATTGGTGTAGTTCAGAAGCAAATAGAAGAAAATTGAGCTCTTCAAATTGTGTTGTAGAAATTCGAGGAAAATTTCACATATATGGGGCGTCCAAACGTCAAAAAATCTTAAGAAATGTCCGAAAAATCCTGTCCAAATCGCTATAAAAAACTACCATTTGAATTAAAGGGACATAATGATTTTCATTGAGAAAAATTTGCCGGTCTGCTGATAAGTCACGTTTCGCTCTTCATAAAATACAGAAATCCAAAAAATTTGTTGGTCCACTCTAATGTCACGCTTCAAAATGAGCATACGTGTCAGTCTAGATATTTTTTTGTTGTTTTTCAAGAAAAGTAAACAATCTATCGAATTTCATTAAATGCAAAACGTGACATTGGGGCAGACCGGCAAAATTTTTCAACAAAAATCATTATGTCCCTTTAAATCGAATAGTAGTTTTTTGAAATGATTTGGACAGGATTTTTCGGACATTTCTTAAAATTTTTTGACGTTTGGACGCCACAATAATCTTGCAAAAAATAACAATGGAATTTTCTTACAAAAAATATTGTCACTTTTGCACGTTTTTTTTTGTATTTTTTTCCACTTCACACATCGCAAAAATGCAGAATCGATCGATATTGGCTGTTGTAATTTTCTATTCCTTTTGCAAGAAGACATTTTTATCTATTAGACGAAATAGTAAGTAAAAATTAGAGAATCAGACACTTGCAGATCAAAACATCTCGAAGCGAAAGAAATAGAAAAACGAAATGAGCAATATCTGATAAAAAGGTACCGGAAGCCGCCCGCGAGCAGCGTCACGGTTGAGTTTTCTCAGGTTTTCGCTACTTTTTCATTCGAAATCAAAATCTAGATTGTTGGTTTTTGGTCGGTTCGTAATTTCGCAAATTATCAGGCAAAATTGTGAAATATTTTCATCTCCGGAAGCGTGTATCAAAGGATGACTCATTTTTCATAACGATATCGCAACTTTGGCGAAATTGGGATTTTTTCTAGAGAAATGTACTGACTTACACCCATTTTACATCAATTCACACAAAGTTAAGGATTTGAAATTCTAACTTTAAAGAAACTTGTGGTTTTGATTCGTTGAACACTCAGAATATCTTTTGAAATTAGAAAAAAACTCACTGGATTGATAATTAGGAGAAACTGGAGCTGGTGTTGACGAAGATCCGCCCGATCCTCCCAAATGCAAATTCTCCAACTGAGATCGAATCGCCGAATGAGATCCGGACAACTTTCCTGGCACCGCTTTCACGTTGCTCGAACTCGCGGCAGCTCCCCGATCTCGATGTGGTGGAGGTGGTGGCGGTGGCCCAGCATCGTTGTTGTTCGCACGACGATTCACATCGGCGACGGCGAAAGCCGCCGAGAATTTGTTGCCCGCGCTGGGATCTTTGACAGCGTTGAGCACTGCTCCGCGAGCCTTCTCGTCTTGCGCAACATTTTTCGCCGCCTGGCGGACGAATGGATTCTTCGCAGCTGCGACTGCCGCATTGCGAACTTCGGGTTTTTTCGCCGCTTCGAAAAGCGCCTTAGCTGCCGAGACAGAGAATCCAGTACTAGTATCTGAAAAATGAATCTTGCTTCTTTTCTTTTTTTGGAATTGTTTCAATTTTTCTTTTTAATAAAATTTCACAAACTTCACAATGATATAATTGAGATTAGAAGTCAAAAAACACCTCAAAATCCCACCGAAAAACATACCTCTAGACATAACGTCTTAAAAACGTTTCAGATGAGTCAACATAAACAAATGATTCGTTCTTTTCCAGCAACCCCTCTCTATCGATCATGCCATGAGACGCAGAGAAAAAAAGATGGTTGAGAGAAAAGAAAAAAACGAAACGAAACAAAAATGGCCGTGTGCAATGTGTATTTTGTGCCAAAAGAGGTTTGTAGTGTGAGCAAAATTGAGGTTTTGAAAATAAAATTAGATAATGATGTAACATATCATCTTTCTTACACGTTAAATGGTTCAGTTTACTTCAATTACAAAAGTTCAAAATATGCGAAATTTAAATAGTTTTTTTTTTCAAAATGTTTTAAAGATACGGGGTTGGCAAGTTGCTCTTAAATGAAAGAGCAAACCATCGGAATGCGCAAAAAAATCGGGTCCGAGCGAAGCGAGTATAGAAAAGAAAGACCGAAGGTCCTCCATTCGTTCCGAAGGCACGCCAAACTGGGGCTCGATGAGCCCTAGTCATCAAATTAATAATGTCAGAGGTTTCCAAATATCCGATTAAATATAACCAAAATTAGGTTAAAAAGGCTCAAAATGTAGTTAAACAAAATTTCTATTGGGAAAATCGTAACTAATGTAACTCGGTAGAGCAACAAATATGGTGTTATTATCTATTTTCAGCATTAAAGTTCACAAATTTCACTGAAACTGCCCAGCCAGGCTTCGAGCCCTAATAATTGTTATACAGGAAAAATGAGCAAAGAATTCGTGTTCTCAATAATTTTGGCCGATTTTGACCTAATCAATAAATCAACAATAACCCACCAATATTCTCCTGATTAATCTGAATCTTCGGTTTCGGCGCAACAGGCGGCGGTTTCGAATGGATCATTTGTATCCGACTGACTAACCAACTCAAAAGTATGCTTTCGCGAGAACCTTTTTTGTTTGTTCAATTTTGTTTGTTTTCTTTTTCAGTCAGTGTGCAAACTACAAAAAAAAAAGAACTACGCCGTTTATTTCTAACCATTTCAATATGTACAACAATGTATTTCACTACAATATGGCCATAAGCAATAGACCTATGAAAAAATGAGCATAACTATACAGTTGTGGGGGGGGGACAAATATAATACAGCTAGCAGTATTTTAATATTTATAAATTTACTTGATGAAGTCACAGAGCCTTGCCGATGTACAGATTTACCCATTATAATTGGTTTGAATCACTGGTTTCATAAATTACGTGTGAATTCGTTGTCTGCAATTTTCGGAGATAGGAAAATCGATTGAAGAAAAAGACAAACTAACCTACAAAAAAAAATTAGGAGCGCAAAATATTCGGAGCATTTGCCGGTAGATTTTCGTCATGCTGATTGTCTTGAACTCGTCGACTTTTCCAAACGACAAAGACAAAGTAGAGACTGAGGAGGACGAGCAAAGTGAGGGCGGACTTATCAACAACATGGGGGAAGAAGAAGAAGAATGTTGAGACGGCGACGAGTTGGCCTGGAAAAAAGGAAATATTGTTTGAATGGATGGAACCGAAGACGTTCTAATTGTAAGTAAGCTTTTGTGGAACCGGTAAAGTAACGTTATAAAATGTTTACTGATTCCGTAACTGAATGGAATCGGATCTATGTTCAGACGTGTGATTCTGGAAGTCTCCAAATTCCAATATTACTGTCAGAAATTGTTTTTTTCAATTTCAATTTTGTCGGGAATAAAAATCGCGTCAAATTGAAAAAAATTAAAATCTTTTTTTAAAGACGTTTGTGTGAATTTTATCTTTTCATCGGAGATTTTATGAGAAATAACTGTGACACTCCACAATTTTTTTTTACAAAAATCCGAGAATCAAAAGAATTACAACACAATCAACAGAATATCGGATTCTATAGGTGTACCAAAATTTTGGAAAAAAGCTTAAAATTGGGAATAGTTGAATCCCCCTGTTATTGATGAAATATTTTTTTATAAAAAGATGGACAACATTTAATCAAAAATAGTAACATGAGCAAAATACACTACGGACAGATATTGTGTTGTTTACGCCTTTATTTTCGTTATAGTTGAATATGTTTTTGGTCAAAAGTCGGAAATCTTGACATATATTTACAATTTTTTCCAAAAAACACCAACCTCCAAACACCCAGAACAATCTGGTCGGGAATCTGACAGGTAGTCCAGTTCTCGGATTAACCGGCCCAACAAAATCCTCATCGAGTATGAAATTGTGAATATATTGATAGGCCAACCAGAGAAGACTCGGCTGAACAGCGTGTCGTCCTCCTCGATTCCAATTGGCTCGAAGTCTGAAGATGTCGAATCCAAGAGCGGTTATGATAGGGATAATCGAGTAGAGGAGAAGGTTGATGAGTCGGAGCATTTGAATTGTCGTCGTTTCGTTTTCATCGGCGTCTTGTAGCTCGGCCGCTTCTCGTTCTCTTTGTTGAATCGCTAGTTCGTGTCTTTCTCGTCGTCTTGGTGGTGGATACATTGAAGATGATCGAATTGTATGTGGTCGAATTGGCGCTTCAAGTTCTCCATCTTCAGATGACCTCTGGAATTCGAAAAAAAAGTTTGAAAAATATGTTTCCCTGTCGTTTTCAATCTATATTTTCCATGATTCCAATTTTTGTTTCTCCCGAAAAATGATAAATACTGATGATAATAAAACGAACAAAAAAATCATAATAACTGATAAAAATCTGCCCTAAACAATTTTTTCTTGTGCTAAAAAATCTGACCACTGATTAAAAAGAAGGGCAAAGTTTATTTTCAGAACTTCTGATGTTTCAGAGTTTGATCTTTAAATTTTTCAGCGGAAAGGACTTCTGAAATTTAGAAAATTGTGTTTAGTCGATATTTTCAGCTTTTCTATAGCAGATTTTAAAAAATTTTACGATTTATAGTATTGGTATACAAAAATCAGTTTAGAAAGTCCTCAATTTTCAGAAAAACGTACAAAAAAAAATGGCGATACCTGGTGTTATGTAGGGCTTCTAACTTTTGAAAATCAGCTGATTATTCAATCCGCTAGGCAATAAGAAACCTCTGAATCATCGAGAAACATTGATTTTTCGATGGTGTAACTCCAAACTGAGTTAAATAAGAGTTTTAAGGCATTTTTGGATCTTTCTATGTATGAAAACGTATAAAGATTCATTCGATAAAGCTTAGTTTTAAAGCATTTATGTACTCACAAAGAGGTTTTTTTCTGTTTTTAAATTTTAAATGGAACTTTCAATTTATACATTCGAAAAAACCAAACTCACCACTCTCGCCAACGGTGTCGTACTAACATGACAATGCAATACACTTCTCGGTTGCAATCCATACGATTCCAACGTCCGATCATCCCGTAACAATTGTCCTTGATAAATCAATCGGATTACCGTGTTATTGTTATCATCTGCACCCGTGTTAGTGAATTCGGCTCTTTTATATTGTCCAATCGTCCTTGTTAACGAGGTGAATGTGTCTCTTTCCGTGTCATCCATAAACTTCAATCTGATCAACACTCTCTCTTCTTCTACTTCTGTTGTGGTTTCTGCACCTTGTTGAAGATTCTCGTTCTCTTCTTCATGATCTTGCCCGGCTTCTGCTCTAGTAGCATTAGAAGTACTCGCCTCATCTTCCTCATCCGGTAAGAGACCACTGTAATCAGTCGGAACATGATCTTCATCAATATGCTCTTCTGGGATGAATTCTCTTGGAGCACTTGGTCTTGGAACACTGGCCGATCTACTAACAACTCTTCTGTGTCTTCCCGGAGAATTGACGTTCTGGAAAGAAATATTGGATTGATTTTTGATTGGGTGAATTGGAGATGGGAAAAGCATATTAAATTCTAGATTAACTAGAACTAACAAGCTGAGAAATTACCGCGCCAACTCGATTACTCGATGGAAAATCGTGATTGATGTTTCGAAGATTGTCGAAGAACACTTGCGATCGCATATGACCATCGACGCTGAAAAAAATGTACCAAAAATTTTCAGCATGCTAATTTTCAGAAGAAAAACTCCATTACGTGGTATAAATGCTAATTGAGTTTGTTTACCAGTAGAACGGAAAATGTGCCGAAAAACTGAATTTTCGCATTATTGTCGTGGGAAAATCACCACAGGACAGAATAAGAGGTGAGTTCAAAACAAAAATCTTCTTTTTTCAGGTTTTATTGATTCATTTTTTTTAACGCTGATTGACGATACGAAATACTTAAATCCCAATTTTCAGCTTTGAATTTTACACTGAAAATACTCTAAAAAACATGGAAAACTGACAAACATGGGATATTGAGCCACACTAAAAGGTAATTTTTCTCCTGAACAAATCTAGATGATCAGTTTCGCAAAGAAATGAAAAATTACAGCATTTTCAGCAAATTTGCATTTTTTCCATTTCGATAAAAAAACAATAAACTACTAAAAAATAGTACGTGAAATTGTTTTCATTTCACTTTTCTGATTTTCGCAAATAATTTACAGGTTCTGATGTTTTCAGCACACAGGTAGTTCTAGGAAAACGGTTATTGATTTCTCTCAAATGTGAAAATAATTTTTTTTTTTTTTGAAAAATATTGTTATTCTTGGACAAAGAGTATTTTCCATGGCGAGTGGAAATTTTCATTAATGAAAAAGACAATTTTTCGTTTTTTTTTTAATTTGGAAACTTAATTAAAAACAAATTTCGGAGAGAAAAAACCGGTCTCTTAATGAAAAGCAGGAACTTCATGAAGATATCATACCTATATTGGTTTAAACTATTTCAATTTTTGAAAATATAAACTGTTGTACTCACCCTCTAGCTAATATCGCAATCGCCGCAGCTGCTGCATACTGACTATCTCGTGTTGGATCAGGACTTTGACCATTCGGCCTTCGAGGCATCTCAATATCCCAAAATGTTATTCGATTTGGGTCTGGTGATCTACAAGAGAACCCTTTTATTTATTTAATTTTTTCAAAAAACTCATTACAACAAACCTAGTAGTAACTTGCGAATCTATAACAGTGTTCGGCGATTGGATAACTATATTTGTATCGGAGACGGCTGCTCGAATTTCATTTTGGACTCGAGGTGCTCTTGCTCTCATTCGTGACACTAATCTATTCCAACTTATCGTTGGCATGTATTCTTGGCCCAAGTGAAGTACCTGGAAACTTTTGTTTTTTAAATAGTTCCAGAATTACAGGCTTTACCTGTACAATTCTTCTTGTGGACCATGTGTGCATCTCTACTAAAAATAAATAATAGTAAAGTGGTTTTCTCCATGACACTAGGAACGAGACATAGGAGCATAGAATCACTACTGCCACGGCCAACACCGCTGTACCCTGAAAAATTTCGAAATTTACTTCAAATCTTTTATAAAACATGAAATTTTACCTCTATTTCAACATTTTCTGATATGTAACTGATTATTGTGTCGATTGTCCTCATAACTAAGCTGGAAAAATGGAACGATGTAAGCGAAAAACAAAATACAAACGTGTTTTTTTCAGGTTTTCAATCAATATAGAAATGTGAAGGCGCTACATGTGACGGGAAAGCGCACACAATAATTGCAAGGATGTTCAAATTTTTCTCGTTTCTTTCCCTTTTCCACTGGTCTTTGACGTGTTTAATGATAAAACTTATTTTAATAGGTCAAATGAGATTAGATGATGTAAACAATTTTCTTGTTTTCAATATGAGACCATAATAAAGCTGGTTTGAATATTCATGGATTCTACGACTTGTTGAAAAAACAGTTTTCTGCTAGCAGCATGCTCAAAAGAAAAACAAAAATAAATAATTATTGCCCGGAAGAAGTCCACAAATCTGCAAATCGCTTCAGGACCTCTACAGTTTAGCTGAAGGGACAGTATGTGTTTTGTTCATCGTGTCGAGATATTTCGTATTCTCATTTTTTTTTCAAAAATAAAAAAACACAACGTTTTTCATTCTCACTGCATTTATGCAGTAAATAACTCGCTATCTATCAAATCAACGTGTCAATACCCGGTAAAAGTACACAGACTACAATTAATAAGACTTGTTTATAGCGTACCCTTCTATTCTAATAGGTACAAAGTACATTGTTTTCTTGCGTCGCTCTCTCTCCCGCTCTCCATTCACTCATCATATCAACGTTGACCACACCGCGTGGTTTTTTTTGTATTTAGAGTGTTCACCTAGTTTATCCTGCATTGATTACTTATTTTCTTCTTGTTTTTTTTTTTAAACAACAACTTTTTTCATTTGTTTACCAATTGATAAAATTGGAAAAACCTGGCGGAGAACCGAAAAACAAAATGTGTAATGTTGACAACTAGTGTTCTATTATTTATATGTATACTTTTTCTTACCTTTTTTCATCGAATAAACGAGTCCGGATAGATAAAGACATTATTTCCTCTAGTTAAAGTTTTAAGAACTGTTTTTTTTAACACATATTTCATATGATTTTCGAACGTGACCCTTCATTTTTTGTAAAATTTTCTCCAGAATTTTAGTATTTTCGATTCTATTGACTAACCAATCCGTTGTCTCGATGTTAGTGTCCTAAATTCATATGTGAATTGGCTACAACTTTTAACCGAGAACTGTTCTTGTTATCTTTCTAGTCATTCATTCATTCAAAACGTGTTTTTTCGTACTATCTCTCTTTCTGATAATGCGTTGTACCTTGAACCGTGTCCTTTTATTTCCCTTTGATGATGAAACCCCTTCAATTTTTTTCAGAATAATGCTTCGCGCAGTCAGTTCATCAGTTGGTGCAGCCCGTTGCGCTTCAACCGCTGCCAAACGCAACCTTCCTAACATTGTACTCGTCGATGCCGTTCGTACACCATTCGTCGTCTCCGGAACAGTCTTCAAAGACTTGATGGCTGTTGATTTGCAAAAGGAGGCCATCAAGGCACTTGTTGAACGCACAAAATTGCCATATGAACAACTTGATCATATTATCTGTGGTACAGTTATTCAAGAGTGTAAGACAAGTAACATTGCACGTGAAGCCGCCTTGATGGCAGGAGTACCAGATAAGGTAAGATCTTATAGAAAAATATTCAAAATTCATACATTTTTTTTTAGATCCCAGCCCACACTGTCACTTTGGCTTGCATCTCCTCAAATGTCGCATTGACCACCGGAATGGGAATGTTGGCCACTGGAAATGCTAATGCGATCATCGCCGGAGGTGTTGAATTGTTGTCAGATGTGCCAATTAGATACAACAGAAAGGTAAGTTTAGTAAATTTTCTTCAAAAAATTGATGAATTTCTGTGGTTTTGGAAAGAATGAACTTGAAAACTTCGAAGTTGCATAAAAATTTGGTGTATTTTGGCAAAAAAAAAAAATAGACAAAAAAAGCGGGTGTAAATCGGTGAATTCTGGGATGATTCTGTAAACTTGACAAGAAAATTTCGGTGCTCTCCAGTAATTCTTCTCAAAATGTACCTATTTTTACCGACAGAACTGATTCACACCAATTCGCCCCAGTTCTCTCTGGAAGCTCATCAATTTTCAAAAAAACATTTCACCAGCTACCTCCGGAGCTAAATTGACATTGTTCTGGAGTTAAACAGTCTGTTTTTCGCTCATTTCAGCACGATTAGAAGTCGAAAAATCAGATTAGGATGTTGAAAAACAGACAATTTGCAAAGAATCACCCTATAAACTGTTTTTTTCAGGCTCGTAAAGCGATGTTGGGCATGAACAAGGCTAAAGACGTTCCATCAAAGTTGAAAATCGGAGGAGAGATCGTCAAAAACCTCCTCTCACCAGAACTCCCAGCCGTCGCCGAATTCTCAACTGGTGAAACCATGGGACACAGCGGAGACCGACTCGCCGCCGCCTTCAACGTTTCGCGACGCGAACAAGACGAATTCGCCATCCGCTCGCACACTTTGGCCGAAAAAGCTGCCAAATCCGGAAAATTCAGCGACATCATCCCGGTGTTCTTGGATGGAAAGAAGCCGAAGACGATCAGCGAGGATAATGGAATTCGTGTGTCGACCATTGAGAAATTGTCAACTCTCAAACCGGCATTTGTCAAGCCACACGGAACTGTCACCGCTGCCAATGCGTCTTATTTGACTGACGGAGCATCGGCTGCTCTCATCATGACAGAGGAATATGCTCTTGCTAATGGATATAAGCCAAAAGCATATTTGAGAGATTATTTGTATGTTGCACAGGTGAGTAGAATTATAATGAAAAGTGAAATATTTCAAATAATGACAAAAATTGTGGAAAAAAAGTCAGAGAAATTCATTTCAAAACGCTACAGTACATCTTCAACCTGCGACTGTCTATTTTCGATATGAAAACTACCGAAGCGCTGTTTTTAGCAGGCTATTTTTAAAATACACTGTTTCTAAAATTTTCTGGAATTTATTAGAAAAATTGAATCTTTTCTTTCAAGTGCTGGAAATGTTTTAATTCACAAACCGGATAACTAGAAAATCTCCAAAAATCTAACAAAATCCACTCCGAAACCAGCCATATTTTCGACTTTCATGATCGCTATCCGGATTTTCTAGCTTTGAGTGTGCTATGATTGCAAGCTTTGGTGTTCTGGAAGTTTGACCTTAGAATTCGGTAAATTTCCAACTTTCCGAGTTTCAGATGATCGTATCATAGAAAAAAAACTAGGAAAACTAGAAAGGATTCTATGAATATCACTTTTTTTAATGTTTTGGAGTTGAAATTTAAAAAAAATGTTTTGACATAACTTTATCTCCGGGTTTTGAGAATGTGTCAATTTCAATTTTTTCGATTTTACCCCAATGATCCGTTATAATCAAAATTACGCAGATTCCTGCCGAATTCCAACCAGTAATTTTTACAGGATCCAAAAGATCAACTTCTATTGTCGCCAGCCTACGTCATCCCGAAGTTGTTGGAAAAAGCTGGACTTCAATTGAAGGATGTTGATGTCTTTGAAATCCACGAAGCTTTTGCCGGACAAGTTTTGGCCAATTTGAACGCCATGGACAGTGAATATTTCTGCAAGGAACAAATGAAACGATCCGGAAAGTTTGGACGAATTCCAATGGACAAGTTGAACTTGTGGGGAGGATCGCTCTCAATTGGACATCCATTCGGAGCCACCGGAGTCAGATTGGCTGCTCATTCTGCGCATAGACTGAAGGAAGAAAAGGGACAATATGCTGTAATTGCTGCATGTGCTGCTGGTGGTCATGGAGTTGGAATGTTGATTGAAGCCTACGGAAAGTAATAAACTTCGAATTCTAGTGCCGTTTTATGTGTATTTTTCTGCTCAACCGAATATTTTTTGTAGGTTAATTTATTGAAACGAAATTGCATTGTGTATATTTAGAGAAGAGCCTCCCAACATTTTTTTTGTGTATTTTTTATACTGGTCGAAAACATGAATATGAAACTTTAAAGTTTTTTAGAAACTAAAAGAAAAATGTCGTCATGAGTGATGAATTTGTAGCCCTGATCTGCAGATGTTGACATCCCGTTGGATTGAAGGGAATCCAAAATGTGTTGTTGTTTCAATTGATGACAACGGAAAGTTTTGCCGCCGAAATTATAGGTTGTCGCGTCGAGAACGCCGCCTTGGATCTGAAAATAGACATAGGTACGGTAGTTTGTGATTTACAGTACCAAAAATCCGCCGTCTTCAATTAGTGAACAGGCGTTTTTCACTGCTTGTTTGTAGTCTTCCAGTTTTTCACATGAATATTCTAGGCAAAAAACTGTTGAAACAACCTGGAACTTTTGTGGAATATCGATTGAATTGTTCAATTTCCAGTGAATGTTTTGAATCACTGGTGAGGAATGGACATTTACCTGGAAAATTTTTTTTTTTTTTGAAAAATTGAGTTTTCCCTAATTTTTGGTAATTCTTACGTCTAGAACTGCGCGCATTAGATGTCTTGTTTTGTTTTGCATTTGCTCTGGGGTTTCCATCGATGCTTCGATGTTGGCGATCCATCTACACACATTTGCCCAATCGAAAGTAGACCTGAAATTTTTCAAATGTGTGCAAGTTTGCGTTACTGATAGGCATGCACCTTGAATAATTACTGTAGAGATTTTTTATTTTCTTATTTTTTTTTTTTAAAGTTTACCTCTCTTCAATCCAATTTACCAATGTTTCCCTATTTGCGGGTGCATAATCTGATGTATAAATGTTTTCTGCGCGAGACCTTAGGGCGATTGGCAGATAAACTGTTGGACCGGCGCCTAAATCGAGAACTGAATGGATTTTTTGGGGAAGTCGGTAGAGAATTCCGGGAAGGAAGAAGAGAACGATTTGCATTGCGGTGTCTTCGGAAGCGGTTTTGTAGAAGCTTTCGAGATATGCATCGGGGTTGAACTGGAAAGTGGTGAGGTTTTAATGAAATTTTGTAAAAATAAAAACTTTAAACAGACATTTTAATTTTAAGATGTTTTTAGAACATAAAACTATGATATTTAGTATGCTAGGTTCGATAAAAATGTTCACATTCAAAAAAAAACTTCCCGAAGATAATGGGAGAATTTTTCATTTCAAAAAATTATCAAGTCATCAGAAGAAAAACCCCTAAAATAGTGGTTCAAGTAGATTTCGAAAATATTCAACCCATTTTTCGCTTTGACTACAAAATCCTAGATTCACACAATTTTTAAACAGTATTCAATTCAAAAAATATTTTTACCATAATATCTACCATTTTTCTGAACCCAGTAAAATTAGATTAATTCATCAGTTTTTTGACTACTAGAACTTGACTTGATTTTTTTCCACCCAAAAATTCCGTTTTATCCTAGATAAATTGGTTCAAAATCATCGAAAGAGCTATAAGTCGAAATTTGACAGAACGCTCTGAAAATTCTGAGTTTTTCGAATTCAATTTTAGCCTAAATTCCTCTAAAATTGTTAAGAAATCTCATTTTAAACCTGATGAGCTCGACAATTTTAGTCTTTTTTTTTAAGTGCAAAGTCATCGATTTAGTGATTAAAATTTATTCATCGCATCTAAAATCTCAGAAAATTACAATTAAAAAATTCATTTCCTCCCCAATAAACCTTAATAATTCGCCTCTCACCTTATCCTTATGATCCACCGCCGAGCATTCTTCATCTTTCGGTTTTTCAGCCTCTTCTTCACCATTAACTGTCATTTTTGCTCTAGTTCAAATAAAAATACAATTAGAAAAGTACCGTGCAAAAAATCCGGTTCTCGGCTTAGCTTTATAGTATTTTGCTCTTTTTCTCTCCTCCCAGGCAGGATCTCTGCTCTTTTTTTGTTACACATTTCCGATTGATTATTTGTATATCTAACGTGGTCATCAAAAATTGAAATTTTCAAACACGGAAACAAAAAAATGAACCCTGGGAATTTCCAGAATATGAAAATATTCAGAATCAAGATTCTGAAGTTGTAAATCCTGAGGAACGGTTCACTCGACCTTCAAGAAATCGTAAATCTTCGTAAAGAATTTGGATCATGTTCCGGATCAAATTAGCATATTCCATCCTCGGAAAAAGATAAAATCAGTTTCCAAAAGTGTCATTCCATCTTCTCCTTCTCATTCAAGTGCACACATATGTACTGTCCCTCTCTCATCCGGTCGGAAAAACTGTCTACACCCTCTTCACATGCCACACTCTCTCGTCATGTTGTGTTACACTCCCGTTCGGTCTCCACAAATCGCCCGCTATCTCGTTGTTCGGCAAGATGTCTCTTCTTCATCCCCGGGGTTCATCTCCTATTCGAGCTTGTACTTTGAGCCGTTTTGAAATCATTGAACATGGCCTAGAATTCCAGACGGTCACGTGTATTTTATGCCATTTTTTTTTCGTTGTTGTTGTTACTTTTTCGGACAACTTAAAATGTGAAAAATTTGAATTTTGCAGTTAAACGAGAGTAGTGAAATGCGATAAAATGTCTACGGGTGTTTTGCAATTCGTAAAAGGTGTCGATTTTTCGAGAAATGATTTTTCGGTGAGTATTTTTTGCTAAATTCTGAATAAAATAAGTTTTTGATACTGAAAATCATGGGAATTTGAATTTTCGTGAAGCTTAAATCAAAATTCTGAAATTTGAGGTCATAGTGTGGTCGGAAATTATGAAATATATCTGAGCTTATAATTTCACAATTATTTGAAAGTCAATACTGAACATTTGATTAAAACTGGTAAAACCTGTTAAAAAAAAATTCAGATTTTCTTTTTCATAAGTGTTTTCAGGTCAGAAAATTAAGATTTGATTCCATTTTCTGAAATTTATAAAAATACTAAAAATTCGTATAGGTTCTTCGAACTTTGGAAAAACCTGAAATAGTATTTTTCTAGGAGAAGTTTCATTTGCAAGGCTGGAAAATATCCAAAAAGTAATCAATTTCGCGCATATCAAGAGCAAAACCTGAATAATCACTTTGGAATTTCAGAAAATTGAATGTTTCAACTTTCTAACATGAATCAAATTGTTTTATCTTTTTTTCAAAGTTTTATCATATCAAAACTAAATTTTTGAGCTTTCAGAATAGATTTGACACATTAAAATCACCAAAACAACCACTAAAGTAGCACAACCAAAACCCTGACAAATTTTCAAAAATCACAAGCAGATTCGAGAAAGTCCGATCAAGTTGAAGTTCAAATGAACTGACAACTGTATTTTTGAAATTTAAATCAGATTTTTCATATTCTGACCAAACTATAATCGAAAAGTTTGAGAGCTAGTTTTTCACAGGAATTTCAGAAATATCAAGTTTATTTTATGCTTTCAAGCTTCACAAAAACTACCGGATAACATAGTTTCCGTGCAAAAATTTTGAAACAAAACACCACTTATTCCAGGGTACACGGTTCCCTCACGATGTCGAACAAATGACACAAATGACATGGTTGAAATTGAACAAATCGAATTTGGAACAAGTACCGGATGAGCTGTCGAGATGTGAGAATTTGGAGCATTTACAAATGGCTCATAATCAATTGACATCGGTGCATGGAGAATTGTCGGATTTGCCAAGATTGAGATCGGTTATTGTGAGAGATAATAATGTGAGTAATTTTTTGCAAGGTTTTTCAAAACTAAAATCCCTGAAAATAAAGATTTTCAGCCGCAAAATCATATTATTCATAGAAAAAAATAAAGTAATCTACCTTATGCATTTCGAATTTTGTCATTTATCACAGTTTTGCTTTTTTTTCGTTTACTGAAGATTTCATATACGTTTCAAAATGTTCTGAAATAGCAATAATTTTCAAAGATATGATCTACAACCTCATCACTTCAAAACTTAATATCTTAAAAAGCGAAGCTTCAAAAAAAAATTACGTAAAGTGTTAATATTCTCATAAAGTTCTTCAAAAAGGCAATTGACCTTTAAAAATACGAAAAAATGAGTTATTTTCAAATACTGTGGCTCAAAAAAGCCTGTAGAAGTCTGATTCTGATGAACAATTTGCTCTTCACTAATAATATTCACTTTTCTATCTCTCTAAGAAATTCTCGACGTATTTTAATCTCAGCATCGATTTCTACGGCTTGAAAAATCATGAAACCCAAATTTACCAAATAAAAAAGCCTAGTTCTGAAAATATTATTCGAAACCGCTTCATTTTTCATGAGTTCTAACAAGTTCACTGTTTTATATGCGTATCGAAGTGTTCTAAAATAGAAATATATTTGTAATTTTCTGTATCTGATACATTTATACCCATACTCCCTTTATATACGTTTCAATGTTTCCTGAATTATGAATCATTTTTCAGTTTTGATAATAGTCTTATATACGTGCATTTGAATTGCCCTAATTTTTTGGAAAACGAGTGTTAAAATGATTAACAAAGTGTAAACTTCAAAAAAAAACGGAAAATATTTATTTACTAAAACCTGATCGTGTTTTTTTTTTGCTTCGATTACGATATTCAATTTTCTACGTCTCAAGGAAATTTCCGACCTCAGGATCTGATTCTTCGGTTCAATGAACTTTGAAACTCGAATTTTCCTACTGGAACAGCCTAGCTCGAAAATATTTTGCATTCGAAACAGTTTCAATATATTCTTTTCAACCATTCCAATATATGATACCAAGTTCACATAGAGATCATCAAGTTTTGTCTAATACAAAAAAACATACAGGAATTTTTTTTTCGATTTTTTTCCAAACAAAAGTACGGAGAGAATTAAATGAGCCATTAATGACCTTTTCGAATTTTAATCTGAATTTTTGTAAAGTTAAACTCCTTTTTAGTTTTGAGTGTCGTATTTGTTCCGGAACATCGCAAAATTCCATTATCAGAAAAATGTTTCAATATTTCAAGTTTCAAAATCAAAAATAGGCTTAAAACTGGAAAAAAAATCCGAGAAAGCTGAGAGATGGCCATTTTAACAAATCATTTTTACCTTTTTTAGGTGATAAAATGATGAATTTAAAACTAAAAAGTTTTATAATTCTTGATTTCTCTGAAACTAATCTGTAAGACGACTTTCTACGATTTTTCTCAGTCTTCAAAAAAAAAAAAGTCTTCCAAAAAAAAAATCCCCTAACCCCTTTATAATCCGGATTATCAATCAAAAAACATTTATTCATTTTGTAGCTCAAAACAGCTGGAATTCCCACTGATATATTCCGAATGAAAGATTTGACAATTATCGATTTATCGAGAAATCAACTGCGAGAAGTTCCGCCGAATTTGGAATATTCGAAAGGTGCAATTGTGCTCAATTTGAGCTTCAATAATATTGAAACTATTCCGAATAATGTGAGTTTTCTCTTTGAGTTTTTTGTCTAGTAATAATAATAATTTTTCGTTCCAGGTATGCGCAAATCTCATAGATCTTCTATTCTTGGACCTATCTAACAATAAACTGGAAATGTTGCCACCACAAATTCGAAGATTGACAATGCTCCAATCACTAAAATTGTCGAATAACCCATTGCCTCATTTTCAATTGAAACAATTGCCAAGTATGACGAGTTTGAGTGTTCTTCATATGAGTAATACGAATCGAACACTGGACAATATTCCGCCTTCTTTGGATGATTTGAATAATTTGAGAGATGTCGATTTTTCATTGAATGATTTGCCGGCGGTTCCAGAGGCGTTGTTCAAGTTGAGAAATTTGAGGAAATTGAACTTGAGTGGGAATAAGGTGATTGTGATTTTTAAATTCTAAAAATCCTATAAAAAAGTCAAAAAGTTACTAAGTTATAGTAAAATTCTGACTAAAAATTATCCTTTAGTTTTTTTGTGAGGAAAAAAAATGTCTGGCTAATGAAAAACGTGTTCAAAGTTGAACTTATATAAAATTAATGATCTGGAAACGTTTTTCTTTAAAATTTCAACATGGATTTCCAAAATTGTCTGAAATTCACATAATTAGACAGACAAAGCTTGCAATTATTTTCTATTCCACTAGCTTTATTATCGACATTATTTGAAAATGTATATAAGAATTAAAAATTTCAGTGTTCCATTTTTTTTTCTGTGGTTGAGCTAGTTTTCGAAGAATCAACCAGTTCGAAATACGTTTCACATATTGGATTTTGAGAAAAATTATCGATTTTAAATGATTTCGTTGTCGAAATCTGAACCATATTATTTCTAAAGTATTGCTCAAATAAAAAGTTATAATAAAAATAAATTTTTGATTCTTGAAAATTGGTTAAAATTCAATTTTTCATTGTAAATAAGAGACTAATTATTTTGCTAAACAGTTTTTGAACATGGAAAAACCTATTCAGAAATGAATGTTAAAAAGTTTTTTTCAGGGTTGCTCAAACGGGCTTTCGGTCTTTTTATAAATTTCTAAACAACTGTCTCATCTGACATTTTTCTCGGAGTTTACATTGTGAAAAAAACCCGTTAGGACTATTTACATGGCTCTGCAAAAAATGAACCCCTAAAGATCAAAAATAAGGCCAATATTAACCAAACAGGCCGGCCCGCGGGGCCCGTTTGAGCAACCCTGGTTTTTTTTTAAGTATGAAGTACGTTCCAAGTATTGAATTTGTTGAAAAACTAACGGAATTACAAGATTGATCGCTTCAATAAGTTTGGTAAAATATGAGAAAATCGAGGTCAAAGCTGTTTTTCGAAGTTTTTTCATAGTTTTTTCACCATGAACTTTCGGAAATATTCAAGAAAAAAGTATAATTTTAAAAAAAGCGAAAAAATCCTGAAATTCTGTCTAAAATTTTCTAGCTCCGAATATAATTTTTGACGTAATTTAATTTTACCTAGTTTCAAACGTTGTTTTATTTCCAGATAACCAAATTAAACATGACAGAAGGTGAATGGGACTTGCTAGAAACGTTGAATATCAGCGATAACCTATTAACAAATTTACCGGATTGCGTTGTCAAACTAGAACGTTTGTCGAAGTTGTACGCATCTTGTAATCAATTGACTTTTGAAGGTAAGCTCTTTTTCATAGATTTTGGCTAAAATTCTGAGTTTTTCAGGAATACCATCTGGAATCGGTAAACTACTTCAACTCACAGTTCTTCATCTGTCATATAATAAACTCGAACTTGTGCCAGAGGGTATTTCGAGATGTGTGAAACTTCAAAAATTGAAATTGGATCATAATCGATTGATTACACTGCCTGATGGAATACATTTATTGCCTGATTTGAAGCAGTTGGATTTGCATGAGTAAGTGCATTTTGAGCTCTTTTTTCAAAAATTTGAAGATCCCGTTGTTCATTTTAACTGAATCCCCTGTAAATCTCGTAATTGAGCTCTGAAAACTTCATTTGTTCCCCGAAAAACAGTTTTTCGAAACGATTATAAGGTATTTTTTGACACTTCTCAAAAAAAAACCAATCAAAATTCATATTTTAGATATTAAAAAATGTCTCCCATCGATTTTGAATCAGATTTTTCAGCTTTTCAACGTTTTAATATCCACCACATAATCTAATTGTGAGTTACATTGAAAAATTTAGAACCTCTCGAAATATTGTCTTGTTTCTCCCAAAAATAATCAATGTTTCTGGGAAATTGCATAGATTTGCATATTAATTCTCACTTGTTCTTCTTTCCAGCAATGAGAATCTTGTAATGCCCCCAAAACCGAATGATGCTAGAAAGAAGTTGGCATTCTACAATATCGATTTTTCATTGGAACATCAGGTAATTTGTTTTTCTAATCTTTGAAAATTTTGGTTCAAAATACAGAAATTTGTGTTATGATGCAATCAGAGGAAAAAAAAAGATTGTAATGTTTTTGCATTTTTTTTCTTGGTTGATAGTTTTTTGCCTATTCGATGTGTCATCATCTCATTTTCTCGGTTTTCGTCGAGAGAGCCTTTATTTTTCACTTGAAGAATTTTGAAAATTTCAATTTCTTGTTGAAATGGTTCTGACTCAGTCAGAATTTCAAAGACGGATTGCCAAGAAATTAGAGGATTGGGATGGCTACATTGATGAATGGGTAGGTACTATTTGATGTCTTAAATTTTACTAGAAATGAGTTAAAATCATTTTTTCATCGTCAAGGTGAAGAAGTTTGCTATAATTTTTTGGATTAATTTTTTTTCAAAACTAGATTTTTTGAAGAAAGCTCACTAGGCCTGTAGAATTCAAATTCATTTCCAAAAAAACACCAAAAAGTGAATTTTAAACCGAACTGAACCTGAAAATCTTTTGAAAATCAGAAAAGTCACTATTTTTTCTGTTTCCGGTTTAGAAATGCTCGAGTTTCTTAAAAATTTAAACTGAAATCAAAATTTTAAACGTTTTTCTTTGAAAGTTGGTCACAAATCCTGTATAACTCAGACTATGACTAAAATCAATAATTTCGAGCTCTAAAAGAGTATCGTACATACAAAACCAAAATGAAGAACTGTATCGTTAAAAAACTGAATTTTAAGATAAACCAAAAAATTCCAGACCAAGATTGGCTGAAAACGTTGTTTCAGTCAAGATTTCAGTCTTTGTTAGGTCACTTTATGATTCTCTGAACTGTAACAATAGACATAATACCATGGCCGGATTTCTGGCAATATTTTAAAATATGAATTTCAATGTGAATCAAGAAAGCCTTTACAGATTGTTTTGGGTGAAATAAGAAATTTCGAAGCCTACCTAGAATCCTGGTGAGCTCCAGTTTTTAACAAGCGAGACCTGAATTCACGCTTTGAAAAAAACATTTAGATTAAATTCCAACGTTTTCTAAACTCCGCACTGCTCAAATTTTGAAAAAAGAAGCTTCTGTATTTTTTCAGCCACTTTTTCTCGCTTCTTTTCGAAATCCTAACAGCAAACCAAAAAAAACGCAACATTCTCCACCAGAAAAAATTCAAAAAGTACTCTATTGCAAGAGTTCCTTTTTTCTCTCCTTTTCCTTTCCGAAATTTTTTTTGGTCTGTCCAAAAAACGACCAAAAAAAGAACACATTTCCGTCAATTTCTATCCATCTGTCTAGTTCCTTTCCCCGCTGCACTGAAAAAATATTTTTTGTTCGGATTTTTTCGTTGAGCTCTCACAAATAACATAAAATTACATTATGTTGTGTACATTGGTGAGTTTATATATCAAAATATGTAATAGTTTCTAAAAAAATCTGCAAAAAATTATTTTTCCAGCGTAAAATTGCGGGTCAAATGGCGAGCCCATCATCGTCGGTGTCGTCGGTTCATTCGGGTGGAGCCAAACAGGATGCGTTGGCTCGGCGCAAGGATTTCATACGGAGACGCAAGCAGCAGGCGGATCAACAGGGAGCTGATAAAGTCATTCAGGTAATCTTATCAACCACTTTTTTGACCCCTGTTTGATTGATTTATCATGTTCCATTTTCATGATGTTCATTGTTTTGTTGTTTACAGGGAATGTCGAAAATAGCTGGAGTTGGAGCTGAATTAACCGCGCGACAAGAAGAGGAAGAGGCTAAACAGATCGAGTTGAAGAGTGCTGTTCATTGGAAGTCGAAAATGGAGAAACAACGCAACAAAATTGATTATAGCGAGATATTCGGCGATGAAGTTGGACATGAAGAAGGTCTTTGGGTGTGGGAGATTGAGAATTTCTACCCGTCGTTGATGGATTCGGCGTTCCATGGATATTTCTATGAGGCTGATGCGTATTTGATATTGAAAGCGACTTATGTGAGTTTTTTTGATGATGATTATTCTAAAATATGTATCTCAAGAACGTACAAATCAAAACTCAGTTTCATTGATTTTCGAAGTTTTACTGGAAAAATGTTGAATTTTGAACTTTACTGTTTCTGGGAACGCTATTATCCAAAATTCAATCGCAACCAGAATTTTTATTTAAAAAAATTATGATTTATAAGCTCTCTGACCCGTAGAGATCGATTCTGATGTCGAAATACTTCAAAAAATGCGATTAATAAAACGATTTTTATGCCTCTGTGATTTTTCGAAACTATAAATTCAGAATTACAAGCCAAGTGTGTTGAAATTGAGTTTATAGCTCATCAGTCCTAAATTTTTGAGTGGTCATTTCAAGTTTCTGATTGGAACTCAATAATCTCAAAAAAATTAGTTTGAAGTCATAGCACGGCGTGCTAATTATGTAAAAATTATATAATACATAATCATATAGTTCTAATTATATAATACATTTTGCAATCAACATGTCAAGCTTATCCTCAAACGTTCTGGAACCTTATAAAAGTCGATTTTTGGATCTTAAGAAGTTCTCAAAATTAGTCATATATGAAAATAAGAATCGAACCCATTTCTGGATCACAGAGTCCGGTTTTTATTCGATTCAGATGGTCTGTTTCTCTACCACCCTATTTTAAAACATGATGCTGTATTTTGGTCAGTTTAGAGCCACAGTTTGAGTTTCTATTGAAACAATTATGAATGATAGGATATAGGCAAAAAATACCTATTTTACCAACTTCGAACGAGTTTTTGGCAGTTTTTAAAATTCAGAATCGGAATCTACCAGTCAATTAACCCCAGAACCCACTCAATTTACAATTTAAAAAAAAAAAAACATAAAATCTGATTCCGATTATGATTATGATAACTTTTCACACTGAGAATTTGAACCTGTGAAGCAGCAAATCATAATCACAACATTCCAACTGTTTCTGAACTATTGAATTTTCAGGTAGAAGGTCATCTAAATCACGAAATCTTCTACTGGCTCGGCGAACATGCTTCCCTTGATAAAGGAATGTGCGCAGCCGTACATGCTGTTGGCCTTCGAAATCATCTCAACGCCTCTTGCCGGTGAGCTTCCCAGCTTTTCCAAAATAAAAAATTCCGAATTTTTACAGAACCCAAAGAGAAGAAATGAACGATGAATCGGAAGAGTTTCTCGAAAATTTCGGCGAAGAGATTGTGTATGTTGAAGGAGGTCGAACATCTTCCGGATTCTATACAACTGAAAAAGCTGCGCATGTCACTAGGTACTGTATTTTCAGATTTTCAGCAAAATTATAGTTTTCTAGATTATACCGTGCTAGTGTAAATGGAACATCCGTCGAAATGGAACCGGTTCCATTAACTGTTGAATCATTGGACCCAAGATTTTGCTTTTTATTGGATGCTGGAGATGTTATGTGGATTTGGAGTGGCCATAAATCTAGAGTAGGTTATTTTTTCGTCCCCCTTCCTCTCTTGACTCTTCTTTCTTCTCCCCCTACTCCTCACAATCAAAAAGTACAAAGTAGAAAAGAGAAGTGTCTAGTTGTCTCGCTCGCTTTGGCAAACATTAAAAGAAGAAATATGTGTTGGTTGTCTCGATGACTGCTTGGCGCAATGGTAGCGCGTTCGACTCCAGATCGAAAGGTTGGGCGTTCGATCCGCTCAGTGGTCAAATATTATTTTTTTTTTTTTTTTTGAATTTTTCAAAGTTGAGAAGCGAATTTTTCATAATGATAAGGGTTTTTTTCATAACAACATCAGAGATCTAGTTGACATTGAAATAAGTTCTTTGAACCATTCATGAGGTATTTTGGGCTGAAAAACTCGATTTTCATATTGTAAATCTGTTTCAATTTCAATGAAAACGAGAAAAGTTTAATTTTTAGCCTATAAAATACTTCAAAAACTGCTTATTATAACCATGAACTACTAATATGTCACTGAAATTAATTTTTGGAACTATACAACTAGAATTCAAGAAATATTTTGGTCAGAGAAAACCGATTTTCGTATTGAAGTTCCGTTTCCATTTCAATCAGAGGTAGAGAATCGGAATTTTGGATTTAAAAGTACATCAAAAACTGCTTACTACAACCATAAACTTCAAAAAACTCGAAACATTTTTGAGCTGAAAATCTGGATTTTTGTAGTCTGCAGAAGTCGACGTTCTTTGAGTGGAAAAGTATGTCAGAATGCGAGAAAAGGCTGAAATTCAGTTTGATGATCGGATTTTCGAAATTCTCTGAAAATTATTTATTTCTTATATTTTCAAGCTGTGAGCTCTTAGTTTTGAAATCACAAAAAAATCAAAAAGACAATACATATTTACGTTGAAAATTACTATACCTTTTCAAAACTGTTCATGTTTTAGACCTCCTAACAGGGTTGAAAATGGCATTTTTTATTGAGAATGTTTCTCGATAATTTTTTGATCAATAATCCTGAAAAGGTTAGGCCCCACCCCCAGGCAAAAGTTGATCCCCGCCCAAAATTACCATCCATATGTTTCAGATCACTGTTGCGAACAAAGCTCGTCTTTTCGCCGAACGTCTCAACAAACGAGACCGCAAAGGAAAATCCGAAATTGAAACTTGTCGCCAAACCCGTTGTCCTGAAGAATTTTGGAAAGCCCTAACTGGAAGCCCCGATAAACCCGACACCACGATTGTCGAACATGTTCCCGAATCATTTGTGCCCGAACGTCGTAAGCTCTATCGCGTCAACATTGGAATGGGATTCTTGGAATTGCCACAAGTTGAACTACCTAAAGGAATCGCCAAACAGGATATGTTGAATTCGAAGTGTGTTTATATATTGGATGCGAATTCGGATATTTTCCTGTGGACTGGAAAGAAGGCGAATCGATTGTTGAAAATGGCGGGACAGAAAATGGTTGTTGAATTGCATCAGATGATTGAGAGACCAGATTATGCACAATTGTATAGAGAAACTGAGGTAAGCTAGAAAATAAGATATGGGTCCTGAGAAACGCATTTTCAAGTTAGAACCCTATAAATTGAATCCCCAGCCACAACTGTCAAAACATAAAATTCAACTCTATTGTTGTTTCATTTGAGAAACGTATCGTTCCTGAGATTTCATAGGTTTTATAATTTTCTTTGAGAACTATACAGTGAGCTTAATGGTCTTTCAAACCAACATATTTTTCGAATTAGATTTATGAAAGCTAATGATTTGATTAATCTCAACAAAATACTTACAAATTTAGAAATTTTCATTTCCACAAGTTTCAGAGATATCATCGATTTATTCATAGAAGAAGTGATAAAAAACCAAAGATACAATTATAATATCAACCTTATAGCATTTTGGAAACGTAATGTTCACTGGATGTTTCAAGTCTCTTGAAATGCACAAACATGTACAGTAATAATGTGATTTCGAACCATACTATGATACAAAATCATATTTTTTGAAACGTAGTTTTTAGGACTCACAGGCTAAAGTTAGTATTCGTATTTAAATTGATACTTCAGCCCGAACAAAATATCCAATTGAGTTTTTTCACATGTTCAGGTTTGAAATTACTTCTTCAATTCTGAGAAGGGTTGTGCTGTCGGGCTGTCGGGCTCTCGGAAATTGTATAAATTACAAAACAATTCTGAAATCTTTTTTAGGATTTTACAGTATGAAGACATCCGTTAAGACTAATTACATGTTTCTAAAAATCTTGAACCGTCAAAGATCAGTAAAAAGGCTAATACCGACTCGAAAGCACAACCCTGATTCTGGAAATTACTATAATTTGAATTTTCGAGCTTTGTGTAATTCTAGAACTTTTCGGAAATCTACTAAAGTTATGTTGGTTGAACGTGTTACTAGAGATAAATACAATGAGCTATAATCTCATGAGAGCTTAAGATATTTATTTCTTAATAGTATATCTCAAGGAGTCTTGTTTTCCCATGAGTTAAATTTAAAAAAATTGTATCACCAAAATCAATAGAAAAGTTGCAGAAAAACTACCGAATTCTAGAAAAGTATTGGATTTTTTTTGATATTACTATTTTTGAGAAGGTTGTATTGTTTAGTGTGAATTTTAACTTTTTTCAAACAAAGCGAAAAAATGTAAGTTTTAAACAAAAACCTGGAATTACCAAAAAAAGAAGCGGAAATATTTCTTGTATTATTTCAGAAACGTATAATCATAGGTTTCTTGATTTTTTCGAAAGTCTGCAGTTTTTTCTGGTTGAATAGTTTGGTTAACAAAATTAAAAAAAATGTCTGGAATTATCGATGCTAGAATGAAAATATACTTTGTTTTCTGTTTTAATAGGAATCATTAACCAAATATACGTACAAAAAAATAATAACCTTGTTTTATTTCCGAAACGTATTGTTCTCTGGGTTTTTAGATTTTTGAATTAGAACATGATAGATTCTACCTTCAGAAAAATTTGGTTCCACAACTTTAAAGATTCATCAATTCTGTTCCCGAGGTGTAGCTCAGCTCAACTCGAGCAAAATTTCTAAATTCAGGGTGAAGAGACGATGATGTTCCGATCGAAGTTTGCTGGATGGGATGAGATTGTGCCGGTTGACTTCACTCGAACTAGTGAATCTGTGCAAAGAGTTCCTGATTTGAAGGTAGTTTTCTCCCATTTCACTTGTCACAGTTCAAAAAATCGACTTTCAGACCATCGTGAAACGTGACAATATGATGAAGACCGATCTCGGCGCGCTTTTCCTCGAACGACAACCTCCGATGCCATTGGAAGAGTCGGAAGAGCTCATGGAAGACTGCAATTATGATCTGGAATTAATGGAGAGTTTCGTTCTCGAATCTAGGAAATTTGTGAAATTGCCACCTAGAGAGTTTGGAATATTCTACACAATGGATTGTTATGTATTCCTGTGTAGATATGCGGTTTTGCCGGATGAGGAGGAGGATGAGAACGAGGATGAGAAGGGCGATGAGGAGAAGCCGGAGATGGACTTCAAGTGTGTTGTGTACTTTTGGCAGGGAAGAGATGCGTCGAATATGGGATGGTTGAACTTCACTTTTCAGTTGCAGCCGACTTTTGAGGATATTTTCAAGGATAAATTAGAAGTGGGTCTGAGGGGTTTGATTCGGATTTATTTTTTTGTCTCTTTCATCAATTTTGTGAAACGAGATTCCTGAAGCGTCATTTTCAGCCTTGAATTTACACTGAGATGGCTGAAATTGTTCGAAAAACCATCAAAAACTAAACTGTAGGCTAAATTTTTATCCTGAAAACATCTAAATAAATAGTTTCGCAATAAAATGAAGAGTTATAGTATATATTTCCAGCAAAAGTTATTTCTTCGTTTTGTGAAAAAATTAATATTCTAGACTTGTTTTCACACTTGGTTACCCTATAGTTCGGTTCTAGTCCTCAAAATCGCTTCTATACAACGCTTCTCATTTTCTTACTACCAATTTTAAAGCTGAAATCTCAGCTTTAGAGATTCCCAGAATATATCAGATTTTTCAACAACAAAAAAATTACCTCGAAAAATCTCTAAATCATTTTCAGAAAAGTTCAAGTAAAAACGATATTTCAAAAATTCACAGTAAGCACATTCATCAAATCTTGACAATTAACTCAAAATTCCAAAAATACTTCCATTTTCGAACTTTTCTCCAATTTTCTTTCATCTATCTTATATTCAATGTTACAGGTAGTACGTATGTACCAACAACAAGAAAACCACAAATTCCTTTCTCATTTCAAACGAAAATTCCTGATCAAACGCGGTCGACGTGGTTTGACCCGAAATCTCGGCGGAAAATGGCCGGAATTGTATCAAATGAGAGCGAATGGATCGAGTGTCTGTAATCGAACTATTCAAATTGATTGCCAGTAAGCGAAAACCTCTGAAACTTCTTCCAAAATGTCATATCATAATTATAGATCTAATCAACTTTGCTCGGCGTTTTGTCACATTCTTCGTATCCCTTATAAAGAACAAGTGGAGTCGGGTCATCGAGGAATCGTCTATGTTTGGTTTGGAAAGAATTCGGAAGAATGGGAAAGAGACGTGGCACGACAGATTGCGTCGGATTTGGTCATTCGAGACGATGATGATAGTTTTGATGTGGTTGATGTTAATGAGGGAGATGAGAATGAGCAATTCTGGACGGCGTTGGGTGGAAAGAAAAAGTATGTTGGGCTCATTAAGATGGTATTGAAGTTCTGCTGAAAAACTGTCCAAAAGCGGACTTTCTGTGTGAAAAGCCAACTTTCAGCAGATTTCAAGCTCAGAATCAGATTCTACGGGATTCTAGAGAGCTTCATAAATTACGTTTACTAAAAATATTCATTGCTAAAACTCGAAATTACATTATTTGCGTGTTAGCTATGGGGTTTTGAACAACTATAAGTTGTCAGGGTTCTGCAATTTCAGATTTTTTACTGAAATAAGGTTTTTTTGAATTCGTTGTCTGTAACCTGATCCACAGAAACCGATTATATTGTCCATTTCAACTTTCTATTCCTTTCGCTGTGAGATATTTTGATCTACAAGTGTCTGATTCTCTTAGTTTCTCTCACTATTTAGTCTGGTAGATCAAAAAATCTCTTTTGGCGAAGGGAATAGAAAATCGAAATGGACAATAACACTGAAAATTCAAGAAAAGTTTAGTTTACCGAATATATTTTTGTGTATTTCAAAGGCTACTTAGATTTTGATAATTCTAGTGATACTTGCGATTTTTATGTCGAAATTCAATCTCGATTTCGTCAAATTTTAATCGTCTAAACTTGGTTTTTTGCGTGTTCTGATATCAAAAAATCCAAAAATAGATGAATTTGGTACTGAAGTTACAAATTGGAAAGATAACCACCTAGCTCTGAGAAATAACGTACAATATCCGGCTTTGTTTGGACAGGACAGGTTTTTAGATAAATTTTGTTGCACGAAGTCAAAATTTCAAATCCTAGACTTCAATTTGGGAAAAAAGCATAGCAAAACAGAGATTTTAAGGGCATTTAACTAATTTTCTTTAATACAAACCAAATTTTGTGTGATAAATTCGGAAGTTTTTCATTTTTGTTGGTATCAAAATTAGGGTGAATATTGAATAGCCGTACTCAGCTCAAAAAAAATATTGTTCCCATTTGCAGATACGAAGCCGACAGTACATTCGTCAAACACACTCGTCTTTTCCGATGCACCAACGAAAAGGGATACTTCACCGTCTCCGAGAAAACTGTCGATTTTTGTCAAGACGATCTGGATGATGACGATATTATGATTCTTGACAATGGAGATGCGATTTTCCTATGGATTGGTGCCAGATCGTCGGAGATTGAGGCCAAATTGGCGTATAAGGCGGCTACTGTGGGTTTTTTTAAATTTTGAAAAAATTGAAAAGTGACTGAAAAGTTTCGAAGGATTTTGGATTCCGTCGAAAAAGTTTGATGTTGAGAATTTTTCATCTGAAATTTCGCAATCTTACTTCAGGGACCGACTTTTGAGTTTTGGTACCAAAAATTCAAATTTCGAAAATTGTAATCGAGAAATTGGTGTGAACAAAATCAGTGTGTTGGCCTGAAAATTTAAATTCGGTTTCGAAAATCAGAATTTGAAATTGAGAATTGCAGTTCCATAATAGTTGAACTTCAGTATCCGTAAATGCAGAAGATGGCGCTGAAATTCCACGTTTCAAAATGAAAAATTCCGATTTCGCACGTAAAATTGTTGAAATTCCACAAATTTCTAAATAAATTCTGAAAATTATTGCAATTATTTTTTTTTGAAGACACCTAGCCAGTTGGAAAAATCCTTTTCTTCACTAAAAACATTCACGTCAAGTTGTGTGTTTTGTGTGCAAACACCATGAAAATGCGGCAATTTTACGGTGTCTGGGTGATTTTAAAAAAAATGATATGAATTTCTTTCTTTCAAAAATCTCAAAATTTTTGAAAAAACATTTTAGCTCATTTTTGAATTTTTACAGTTAAAAATTCAAGGAAAGTTGTATTTCATCTTTTCAAAATTTATAATTTATAGAAATGTTAAGATTTGTTGTCAAATATTGAATGTTTACCATTTAGTTAAAATTAGTTTCTTCTAAATCCAGATTTCTTAACTTTGAATCATTAACTTCAAAAAAAATTTGAGCTCGCTAAATCACAAAATTTTTGAAAACGTGTTTTACACATTGAAAACTCAAAAAAAAAATGTTGTAATAACTTTAGAAACTGTCTAGGTGTCTTTAAAAGTTCGCGTCCTGAAATTTTGAGTTCGGTGTCATAAAAATTCAAAAGATAACGCTGAAATTCCTCGTGTTAAAATTGAAAATTTCGATTCTGCACGTAAAATTGTTAAAATTTCACAAATTTAGCACCAAAATTTATTTTTTTGTAGCCAAGTTGATTCTAAAATTTTTGAAAATAATTGCAATAGCTTTTTTCAAAACCAAAATGAACTATTTTAGGTATTCCAAGCGCATCAAAAAATGAAACAAACCGATCGTCCCCGAAAATTGATGTTGGTCTTACGAGGTCGTGAAAGTCAACGGTTCCGCAAATGCTTCCACGCATGGGGCAAACACAAGGTACTGTAGTTTTTCAAGCACCTGTACCTTTAAAAAATCGATTTTTCCAGGAAGCAATAGGATCTTAAAACGTGTAAATAACAGCCTTACATCATTACAGTAATAATTTATATATTTATTGATTTTCGTCACTCATACTGGTGCTTTAACTGCGCATATGTTTTTTTTTTCCTTTTTTCTAACTTTACCAAAACATTCTCAAATTCTCCTGATTTTCTGTAAATAATAAACTTTTTGCGAGATTAAAACGAGTATTTTTGCATAAATTGTTGCCTTTTTTGCCTACTTTTAGGCCCCTTGGGGACCCGATTCTTTTGCTGTCCGACACTCGTCATTATTCAAAAAATATCCAATCCGCACAATTTTTGACTTTTTCTTTTTTCTTTCTTTTTTTTTTTGCTTTGGTTTTTTTTCCTGGTTATTTTTTGTTTCCTGATTTAATCCCCGAAGGAGGTCATTTGAATTGTTTAATGAGCTTTTTTTTTTTTTTTGTTTTCCGTTCTTTTTTTGTTGGAAGAAATCAACTATTTTTTAGACATTTTTCGATGCATTTTACATAGAACATTCATTTGGTTGGACAATGAGGATTTTGCTGGGAGTTTTTTGGATTTTGGCAAAGGTTGGTTTTGAAATCTGAAAATCATGGTTTGAAATTCAGAATTCCGAATTTAGTAGACGTGAATCTTTAAGTGCTCAAAAATTTTCTGATTTTAGGAAAAAAATCAGAAGCTGGAAGAAAATGTTGAATTTTGTGAAATTCAGGATTTTTTTTTGAAGTTTGAAATTTGGATATTTCATTCGAACAATTTTTAATTTCAAAATTTGGCTTTGAAGTTCAACATTGCTAAGAAGCTGTGGAACTTGAAATGTTTGAGCTAAAGTTCCGTCCAATCTGATCGCTGAAATTCTGAATTTTGTTTTTAGAGTTGTGCGTGCAGATAACTTGAATTTCGAAAAAAATAACAAAAAATCAATGATTATCAACAAAGTTTCGTTTTTCGAAGGCTGAAACTTAGAAATTTGGTTTCAAAAAATGAAAATTTGAAAAGTTGACATTATAAATTTTGAAAAATGAACCTAAAATTCCTTGGGCTGAAAATTTATACATGATTTAAAAATTCAAAAATGTGAAATAAAGATTTCAAAAATTTTGTGATCCGAAAAACCAAAAAAAAATTAATATCCTTTTTTCAAAGTCGCTCAGAAGCCGTAAATTTGCCGAATTTTCATGGTGTTTGCACACAAAACACACAACTTGACGTAAATATTCACATAAAAACGAATTTCTGATTTTCTCAATGGAGCAAATTGGAATTTTTTGGCGGAAAAAATGTAGTTGAACTTTGAATATTTCACTTTTTCAAGTTTTTGGTCCCAAAAATGATAACTTGAAAAAATTATTGAGAATTTCAACTTCAGAATTTCGGCTTCAAAGAACTTGAATCTAAAATTTAGGGTTAAAAACTGCTATTTCAAAAAAAAATTCGAATTGTTCAATTTTTGGCACAAAAAAAGAGCCTATCTGAGTTTTTGTGCAAATAAATTTTAAAAAATTCAAAATTGGGTTATGAAATTCCACGTTTTTTTCCAGACAAACTGCGAATACAGCGAATTGATGAACATGGAGCTTGGCGTAAACGTCGAACTTCCCCAAATCATCTACGACAACAACTCAATTATCACCTCAACCGGCCATCCAAGATGCTCTTTCAGTCTGCACAAATCAGGTCTAAATCGGTACTGTAGTCTAGACACAGTACTCTGCATTGAATTCATTGAAAAATTGCAGGGACGTGTGCTCCGGTCCAAAACTCGGGCTCAAAGACAAAATTTCTTGGTCAACGCGGGTTTGTTATAAGTGGCAATGTCATACGAGTAAGTAGAAGAAAATGGTGAAACGATTTTCAGTCAAAATTCCAGCAAAATATGCGATGAGAGTGGAGAATTGTTGGATTGGCACGCCGAGGAATCCGGTCTTCATTGTGAGAAAAGATGGGTGTACTGTGGAAAAGGCGATTCTGACCACACCGTTTTATTCGTCTTATAATAAGGCGATGGCGATCGGATGGATATCAGTGAGGCAGAAAGATATGCAATTTATCAATGTTGGATGTACTATCCGATTATGTCATATTTGTGATATTTCGTGTCAGGAAATGACGGTTGGTTTGGGACTGGAGAGGGTCTGCTTACAAGGGAATCACATGAGAATGTTAACGGACTTTTTAAAGGGACCTATGCCATCTTATACAGTTTTTATGGTAGTCAACATCCCGCTTCTAACTTTTGATGACCCCCGCGCGGAAAGCTGAATATTGAGCCTTAAGCTTGCTCTCAAGTTATGAAATAACTCTTCGAATTTATGTTTTCAGTAGAGTGGATCTACTAAAGGGTTCTTTGACATTAAAAAACGCTGGAAATTGAGGTTGAAATAATGCGAACAAAATGGCTTCGGGACATTTCGCAACCAGTCATCTCGCAGCCGGATAACCTCGCAGCCGGATGCCGAACATGATTGCGATGTTCATTTTTCATTAAAAAAAACAGCTGCACCTGAGGATTCACCTATTTTAGGTCCAAATTAACTGACCCAGATTTTGATGAAATTTTCAGACAAAGGGAATTTCAGTATGGTTTAACCTGGTTTAAGTCGAAAATTAATTTAATTTGGTTCCGAAATTGAATGACAAACATTTCAAAAAAGTCTATGTCTGTCAGTTTTAGACTTAAAACAGGTACAAACTCAAGCACAATTTTATTTTGATGGGAAATAAACATTATCATGACGTTCGTCATACTCAAATACTTTTGTCACTCAATTTTGGACCAAAAATAGGTGGAAACTCAGGTGCAGCTCTTTTTTTTCTCTGAAAAATGAACATCATCATCATGTTTTGTGTACCCGAAAACCTTTGGTAAAAAATCTCAACTATTTTTTAAAATTAAGTTCAACTGGTTTCGAAATGTCCCGGAGCTACTTTGATGTATTGTAAGAGGAGTTTGGATTTAGAATGCCAAAGATATTTTCTCTATAAAAATTGAACCTAATCAGCTCAAATCATATAAGTTTTTTCAAGAAATATGTCATTCGATAAGTCTTTGGGCACTTATCAACATCTCGCAGTCAATTTTTTTCAAATTTCGATTGACTTTTGATATCCAAATCAGACTCTAGGGGTCCACAAAGTCCACACACCCAATATCTCACAATTTAATCGATTTTTGCTTGGACCTCTGAACTGAAGATAAGAATCTGTGTTTTCATACTAGATCATAAACAACAAAAACAAAAAGCATAATGTCTTGACATTTTTTTGGGATATCTTATTAAAAAATCTATGACTTATTTTCAAAAAGGAACAAACCGAAAATTTAGAGCTACCTCTTCAAAATGGTGAAAATCATCTGATTTTCTAGAATATTCACTGAATCTGGATAAAAACTACTTTTAGCTTTATCAGAGAAAAAACCGAGAGCTGTCCAGTTCAAAATATTAAACAAACATGAGGATGCAAAAGTTTTTGAGCGACTTGAAGATAAAATGAAAGTCACGGGAAGGTCACGTGAAGAAACGAAAAGGCTCTTGTATTTGTGAGCTGACAATGAACTAATTCTGAAAACGGACCACTTGAATCAGACGGGATCCGATGAAAGCCCCTGAATTAGGCCCGATCAGAAAAATAACGGAACCAGCTCTATTTTTTGAATTTTTTTAAATGAATCTCAGAATTTAACATTGTGGGCTGACAATGAACCAAATCCTCAAACGGACCAGATTAGAAATAATGGGCCTGGTCCTGTTTTTCGTAGTTTTCCTGAATCTGTTTAACTTCTGATTATGATACTTACTTATTTGATTTTTGAAATCGTGAAAATTAAACGAAAAAGTAGGACATTTCGAAATCGGATGAACTTTTTGCAAAATGTGTGAAAACTTTGCTACCAACAGTTTTCAGGTATGGCGAACATCATGGTGATGTTCATTTTTCACTAAAAATGAGCTGCACCTGAGTTTTCACCTATTTTAGGTCCAAAATTGTCTGACCCAGATTTTTATAAAATTTCCAGACGAAGGGTATTTGAGTATGGTTTAACCTGCTTCAAGTCCAAAATTAACTTAATTTGGATCCGAAATTGGATGAAAACATTTCAAAAAGTCTATGTAGGTGAGTTTTGGACTTAATACATGTACAAACTCAAGAACAATTTCATTTTGGAGCAAAAAATGAACATTACCATGATGTTAGTCATACTCAAATACCCTTTGTCTGAAAATTTCATCGAAATCTGGGTCAGTCGATTTTGGACCAAAAATAGCTGAAAACTAAGGTACAGATTTTGCACTTTATTATTCTCTAAAAATCTACAAATTTGCTGTTTTATCCAAAAAACCAGAAAAATTTCAAATTCGCGGCTTTATTGCAGTAAGATGTGCAGGTACCGATTTCAAATGCGATTTTTTTTTGTTGAACTTTGGACGTTTTTTCTCAGCTTTGGATACCACATAAACTAAAAACTCAGGTTCATTTTCTTTCTGGTGCAAAATGAACATCACCAGGATGTTCGCCATACCCGAAAACCTTCGGTATCAAAACTCGCATTTAATACATCCACTTTCTAGAACCCATCGGGTTACTGTAGTTTCAGTTTTTTTTTGCACTTGAAAATAAGCTCTCCAAAATGACAAAAAAATGCAATGAGAAATTGAATGGGGTAGTTTTACACGTAGAATTCGAATTTAATATTGAAAATTAATTGAATTTCCATTTTCAGAGCAAAAACTTATAGATTATCAATAGAGCGCGAATGCTTATAGCATCCAAACTACCTACAGTACCCCTACAGTACACCCAACTTTGTATCCTTTGCAGCCTCCCCGATCATGCAACGACAATCTAACCTACGAATACGAAGCGATGTGGAACTCCTCATCAAAAATGCGAGATATCTGCTTTCCGACAACAACCATATCTCCCAATCTCCTTCTAGACACAAATTCTTCCAAATTTTCCAACTCCTGTTTATTTTCAATCATTTTGATGATAATTCTGAATTTCCAGATTTTTCCCTCATATTTTTCATAAATTTTCGTTTTACACAAGAAGAAGAAGAAGACGAAGAGGAGATTGTGTTTGCAGTTTAAAAAATCTATCTCAAATATCTCGTCTCGTCTTGTACTTACGTCAAAAACAGTTGTCTCGTCATCAGCGAAAAAATGAGCAACAAAAAAATATTCGTGTTTTTTTTCAAACCTTGAACTTTTCCTTTTTATCATCAGGCCAGGTTAGGAATGGGGAAAAACATAAAAATAGTCAAAACTTGATAAAATTGACAGGAAACTACGTAAAGGTACATGCTTATGACGTAGGTTTGATTTTTATTGACCAGATGAAAACAGCATGATTTTTTTAGAGGTACTGTACTTTTGACTGGGCTGAGATGTTGCAGTAACTTTAGTACTGTAGAGATCGACATGGTATGCTACCGTACTTATAGAAACCTGCACATCAAACTGGTCCCGTGCGTTACGGTTGAGCGTCGCGTGTTCATGTTGACGAAGCCGAAATTTTGAACAAAAACATGACGAGGATTACTGTAGAAACATGGTCCTAAGCACAATTTCAGTCCGCTACAGTACCCCGGGGAACCTGCACATCAAATCGAGTACGTCGCGGTTTTTATTAGCCCAGGTTAAAAAGTATAAAAATAGGCCGAAAAATGATAAAATTGACAGGAAACTACGTAAAAGTCCATGCTAATGACGTATGTAGGTTTGATTTTTAATGACCAGATGAAAACAACGTGATTTTTTAGACAGGTACTGTACTTTTGATTGGGCCCAGATATTACAGTAATTTTTAATACTGTAGTGGGACCTGCACATCAAACTGGACATTGTTATTCGAACAAATGTATCATGCTTACAGATTTGAAAAATACAGTAACCTAGATACTACTGTAGCAGTATAAGGTTTGCAAGTGGTTTTAAAAACTGAAAAGGACTACTATAGAAACATGGTCCAACAGAATGGTTTCTGCCTGCTACAGTACTTTGAAGAACACGCACATCTAACGGATACCGTGCGTTGCGGTTATGCGTCGCGGTTTTTGATCATGTGGCGCGAAAATGTGAATAATGGCTTGGAAAGGGTTACTGTAAAAATTTGGTACTATTTGGCAGTAAAATTCTTCTACAGTACCCCATGGAACCTGCACATCAAAATCAAACTTTCGAGTAAGATGTGCAGGTTGCTAAAAAACGGAAATTTCACAGTATAAAAAATGAAAAAAAGGTTACTGTGGTTTTTGAATTTTAAACATGTTGTAGTACTGTAGAAAATACTACAGTACCCTATAAAACCTGCACATCAAGCTGTTACTTTTAAACGTTTACTATGATATGCAGGTTGTATGGGGTACTGTAGTTCATGGGTTTCGAAAAAAAACTATAAAATATTAACCCCACAAGATCTGAAACTACAGTAATCCAACGGGGTACTGTAGCTACCTAGAGGTTTTCAAAAAAATCGAAAGAAGGTTGAAACTTGCCTAGTTAACACCTCATTCAACTTTCAATAAGGTAAGATACGCAGGTAGTCAAGGGTACTGTAGCTATTTCTAATTTTTTCGAGTGGAACTTTCTTTTCATCCCTCACAAAACTCGACCTTTTGATATTTCTTTCATACATTTTTATTTTTCAAGTTATTCTTTGGCCGACCTATGTGCCGTGATAAATTGTTCTCATCTCTTTCCATTTTTTTTATCCTTTTTCTTATTTTTCTTCTTTTTATTTTTCTCACACACAACTGCTCCAGAACGAGAAGCGAAAAAATAAATAAATCGTCAGCGTCGATTTGATCACAAAAACACGGGCTCAAAGTGTGCTCCATTGAACTCAGCCGGATTTGACCAGTCACTGTCTTTCTCAAATACTTCGCAATCACCTAAAGAGAAAGTATCTCAAAATAAATATTAGACAGTAAATATGAGGCCCGTCAAAAAGTTTCGACATAAAACAAAAACTCAAAGGATTTTTTTTTATAGGGTGCGTGGGAGCTGTCAATTGCGCGCGAATTCAAATATTTGATATTCTCCAAAAAAGTTTCATTTTTTGCTCGTTAATTTGTTTAATCGATTTTTGATATGAAAGTTGTTCTTCTTATCAGCAAGTAATATTTAATTTGATTACGTAAAAGCGGGGGGAGAGTGATAATTTTAGTTGTTGAATTGCACTATTAACCAGACTCACAATATTTTAGAGATCGCTATAAGACACAATGAATGAAATGGTTGCCCCTTTAAAGTTGTGTGTGGTACGGTAGTACACGTCTCGTTAAATATTTTTCTTTTTGTTTTTTTTCGTTTCTTTCCGAATTTAGGGAGAAAATTATATTTATTCTGAATGGACAGACAGATGTTTTACTTTCCGGTTTCTCATAATTTATTCAAAATTCGTATATTTTAAAAAAACAATAATCTGTCAAAAAAAAAATGTTTGGCTTCATTTTTTCGATCAAAAAATGATTTCATTTCAGCCGAAAACACCTGTTCTGATTCTTTGATCCTAACAAAATTGACTCCATTTTGTTGTCTATATCACATTTGACTTTTGCTGTTTATATTTTTCCCTCTTTTTCATCCCTCCAAAAACTGACAGATGTCGCTTCGCTGCCTGCCAGACTTCACATTTCGCAGAGAACCGAAAAAATGAAGGACGGCTCCGCCTTTCGAATAATCTTTGGTAAAAGATAAATACAGATATCGTTGTCAAATATCAAATATACGAGTTGATCTATTTTCGTCATCATAAGAGAAAAGGAAAAACCTTTTTTTTTGTATTATTTGTTCGATGATTTTGTGATATCGAGAGTAAGATTTGATTTCATTTTTGTGCGGTCGGTTGGGAGATATTAATTTGCCAGAATTTTTATTACTCATAAAAATAATTTCCGGCCTGCGACGATGTTAGCGCAATCCTGCGACGTAGTTGTGCGCGACCCTGCAAATGCACGGAAGCAGGGTCGCACACCCCGTCACTAACCTCGCGCTATCCCGTCTATGGTCGCATTAACCTTGCATATTTTTGCATAGAACCCCGCACGAAACTCGCATATTTGGCTAAAACCAGAATATTTGGTCGTTTATCACCTATCGCCGATACCTTTCTAAACGAGAACTCAACTTTATTGAGGATTAAGAGTTATATTTTCATATTAAAAACAAGAAACACATCACATAAAGTTAAAATATCATGATGCGTTACTCATTTCTGTTGAGACATTGATCATATCCCCATTCTCATCCAAAACTTTGAAATCACGAGACTGAAAAAATAGAAGTCTAATATTTTGCTTAACATTTTATTTTTGCTTACAATTACTCCTTGATTGATTAGATGGATTTTCCTGTTTTTACCACATTCGACCTCTCCTAATATTTGTCGAAACTGTCCGATCATTCCAACGCTGTCTTGAAGTGAACCGTTGAACCTTTAAAACAGTGAACGTTGATGGTATAAAACATACAAATGTTTGCATCATTCAAAACAAAAAGTTTAAAAAAAATTTTAAAAATTTTTGAAATAAAAATTGCTTTCGAAAAGATGCAATGTCGCCGCAGGATCGCAGCAAGATCGCAGTAGGGTCGCAGTACGTTTGCAGCAGGATCGCACCATGCAATTGTCTCTGCCGATGTGTGCCGGACTGTTGCGATGTTACTAACATCGCAGTATTCCGTCAAACCTCGCTGCAGGGTGGCCAACGACGCTGCAGGTAGGCTGACATCGCTGCAGGCCGGAAACAATTTTCATGAGTAGAACTTGCTCTTTTTAATTATCAAATTGTTTTATGATCAAATTCAACATCACCAAATAGTGTTGAACCACTTTTGTATGTTTACGTTGTAAGTGTTTTCTGTGTTGTCCCAACAAAAATATGATTTCACTTTCTTGAGCTTCGCGGCAACCTTTGAGCAGACTTTCCTGATCTTTTGCTCGGTTTTTGTCAGATCTGGCCGTTGTAACCTTGAAAAATCAGATTTCTAGTCTCAAAATGATGTGTATTTCACTAAATGTTGAATCGCAGTTTCGGTTTTTCATAGGATAACACCTTTCTTGTTGTGGTGAAGCCTGAAAATCAAAATTTAAGCAAAATCTCAGATTACTGACCAAAATACAGCCATCGAAGGGTCAGAACTTGTTGAAATCATTTTCAGGCTGACATTTGTTGATTCCAGCAAGTTTTTTCAAGTAAAAAAGTGGTCTGTGTATGAATTTTAAGGTCCAATTTAAGAGAACTTCAAAAATTAAAGCAAAATATTATTTTTTCAGTTCTGGCCGGATTTAGACAACCTTTAGTATATTTTTCAATGAGGTCAATTGAAAGAGTGTTCGGAAAAAAACATCTGTCAACTTAAATTATATAGAAAATATCTCAAAAATCTCGGAAAACAAAAAAAAAGTTGGTGTAAGTCATTGAATTTGAAACAAATCGGTTTTCTCGGAGTTCATCCAGGTTTTCCACAAAAATATCCCGATTCACACCATCTTACCTCCAATTCACCCTGGTGGCGCACCAAAATGAAAACCCAAGTGCACCCATTGACCTAATAGTAAGCCGAGCACACACCATAATCTCGAAAATGAGCATAATTCTCGAAATTCTTTGCTAATGATGATTTCGAAACACCTCATCGCATCATCGTTTTCCTACCACCCTCCCGCTCCAAATCACATACTTCTTACAATTATCACAATTTAGTTGTTTTTCTCGTGTCGCTGGTCAAGTGATTTGTTTGCTTTTCCTGTTTCCCCGTCCGTCTACCATTTTTTTGCCTGCTTTCGTAAAAAAAATAATAGTATACTTTTTCTGAGGATCCGATTCATCCAACCAAACACACACACACACATTAATTTTTTTATTATATCATTCGATTTTTTTCTTATCATCATCATATAAAGTAAAACAAATTGTTCTCTTTTCAACAAATTTCTTGTTTGAGTTTAGGTCATTTGTTTTAGGGTCATAATACATAAGAGTATTAAAAATTTGACATTTTATCGGTTTTTTTTTTGAGTCATAAAAAGGTGACGTGGAGTGCTTTTTATGGTATCCCAGGTAACTAAGAGAACAAGAAAAAAAACCATCAAGATCTTGTACTTTTTTGGGGGAAGAAAAAGTGCAACAGATCGATAAAGTGTAGGAATGTTGTGATGGTTTTTTCTCTAAATTTGAAAAAAAATTTTATTATTGAAAAATTGATTTTTCTTCTTTTCTTCTTGGCTTTTCTTAGGCATATTTCCCACAAAAAGTAGAAAAGTATAACAATGTTTGTCCTTTTGAAGTGCAGATTCTACCCCTAAATTATAGTATAATATAATGAATAGCTTACTTTCGTACTAAGAGCTATTGATTCTCTATGAAAATGTTGATATCCAAATCTGAGACTGGTTGTTTAATTTTTTGGCCAAAATTCTTCATTTTTAAGTCATTTTCAAGCTGAAATTTTCTGGATTTTACTGAAATTAAGCTTAGGCTGAAATTGCGGTACGGAATTTCATGTAATTTGAAAAATTTAGATTTAAAGTACAAATTACGAACTTTGATTCTCAGTGTCGCTCTGACTGAAATAGGATACTGAGCTTCATATACCTAGTATCTGAAAAATCACTCCGGAATTCGAAAAAATCAAGTTTTTGACTCATTTTAAGGTCATAATTGTGATTCTCAATGAGTTCACAGATATCTGATTATAACAAAATCGAAGTTTCAGCATGAATCTGAATTTCGGTCTGTAAATCAATCTCAAGAACAAGATTTCAAGCCAAAGTTTTTTTCTTCCAGTATGGTTTTCAAGATTCCAAGTCGAAATTCGAAAACTCCTTCGTGAATAATATCTCCCTAAGTACCAGTGCAAAAAAATTTGGAATTAAAATTTATTGAAGATCCAACTCCAAATAACTCTTATTTTTTCAAGCTTGTGAAGGACAAAAAATTTTTGCTCCTAAAAATGAGGTTTATTCGAAGTATATTACACATTATAAACAAGTTCCCATTTTTCCTTCAAACAATAATTATTCGATGTTCTACCACATGTTTTCTCCACTCCCTTCTCTCGATCATCAAAAAAAAAAGAAAAGAACAAGTCTTTAAAAATAAATTGAACAATAGTTTTTCTCCTAATATTCAAAGGTGCAAAAGTGCGTCGCGGTGTCATTACACTAAACACGTCGCACAACTACACACACAACGCTGCTGCCTATTTCGGTACTACTCTTATTGTCTGCCCGCTTCGTTCGTTCTCCTTTTCGCCCTTTTTTTCTCGTCGCTTCTATTACACGTCATCTTTCCCTTCTTCCTTTTTGACCAAAAAAAATATTCGAGTATTTTTTTGTTGCCAGGATATTGTCAAACGTACTTGTCTGTTTGTGAATCCTCTTGAAAATTTTTAATGTTTTATGTTTATCCCCCACTATGAGATGATGATTTTTCTCTATCATCTCATCGAATTCAATGATTTTTTGATGGGAAAATGAGAAGTTCTCATTGACAAGAAGGATGTGGGTTGGGCACAAACTTCCTAGCGAAATTTGGGACTATTTAACAAAAATTAGGCCATTTTGAAGGGTTTGGAACGCTTAAAATCATTATTTTTGCAAATTCCGACCTAAAAGACTTTTTGAGTTCCACAAGAAACTCTATATTTCTGAAAAAAAAATATTTTAGGTGATATTTTTCGGTGAAATTATTTATCTAGAAATGTTTATGACTAGTTACCCTCTAGAAACCCCCAATTTGTTTTTTTATATTTGTGGTTTTAGCGATTTCTTAAAAATAGCAACCCAAAAATGATTCGAATTCCGTTCCTAAGAGTTGGAATTTTATTGTTTCCTCCTAAATTTTGATACAGATCATGAGAATTGTTGAGTTTTTTATCAGATTCACATTAAACAATACAAAGTGCTATTTTTAAACTTTAAAATTGATTTTTTATTTTCAAATATCGAGGCTCAGACAATCCTGTTTATTTATTTGTTTTGTTTTACGAAAAAAAAAATTGAAAATCTCGTGAATCTAATGATACCACCAGTTGTCTTTAGTAACACAAACAAGACAATATATACCTGAAATATGGCTTGTTTTTATTGCTGGCCTGCAATAAAGATCTTTTAAATCTTTGCTCGAGTATGTGCGCTCCGTTGAGAATAATAACGCTGTTTTATTGTTTGTTTGTGCGTGTATATGTGTTCGCATTAGCATTTTCGGTGAAATGATGCCGCTTGTTTGGTATTTTGAGTTTTTTTTTGGCTGGGTGGGAAACTTATTGTTGGATTTTTTTCATTCAGAGGCTTACGTGGAAGTTTTTGTACCCGGAAATTCTGAATTTTTGCAGAAACCACAATTAAAAATCCTTTTTCCAAGTCGTAGAACTTCCAGGACCTAGTTAACGAGGTTGGAGCTTTGAAAAAAACCAAATTTTGTCATTAAAAATTCAGTCTTGAAATAACCAAAGCTTTTTCAGAGCTCTGAAATTGGTAAGCCTATGAATTAGAAAGTTTCAGTCTTAAAATTACCAAAATCCAACCATGAAGTCCCGAGTTTGTTAGTTTTAGTGATAGTTTTAAGGTTCAGAGCTCTTTTCCAAGAGATGGTACTGTACTTTCCACTTTTTTTCAAGTAACAATTGACAACTCGAGAGTATTGTTGTTGTTATCTTTGCTATCACAAAAAGCAGCACAACATGAAAAAGTGGAGTTTGAAGTTTTTTTGTGTGTGTCTCGAACGAGCAACAGCAAGAAAAAAAAGAATCAGGGGCTCTAGTTTTGCCATTATCCCTCATATTGTAAAGAGATGTTTTTATTTTCTCCGCTTTTCTACTTTACACAATATATATAGAAAGAAGAAGAAGAAGAAAAAAAAGATATCTTCTTCTTCTTCTTCTTCTTATTCTTCAACTCCTCTTTGCTCTTCTTCACTTTTGTGGATTTTTTTGCTTCTTCACACCAGTCCCAGAATCCTCATCATTTGTTGTTTTTTTATTTCAGAAAAACCCAAACTTGTTCACTTGGGTAGATCACCATGGAGGACGCGCACGCCAAAGAAGCCGATGAGGTGTGCAAATATTTTAGCACCGGGCAAGATGGTTTGACCGAATCGCAAATTGAAGCATTGAGAAAGAAGCACGGAGAGAATGGTGAGTTTTTTTGAGGACAAATTTAAGATTGGAGGTTTTGAAAGTGTGAAAATAGGATCGCGAAAGTCTAAAACTTACAAAAATGAGTTCAAACATGTTAGAATGAGTTCGAGAGCTGGGATTTGAGCTTTAGGGATACAAAACGGAGCCTGACTGCAAATGAATACTGATTCTATGAACTAAGTGCTCGGATGCTCTTTTCCATAGCTCTACAAAAATATCAAAGTCATTGCCAAGAGCTGTTAATTGAGTACAACTAGGATTTTATTCAAATTTTATCCATGAAGCACTCCAGACTAGCTCCAGAACGCTGAGTTGTTGAAAAAGAAACAGATTCCACTAATCGAAAAAAAAACCTATAATTCAACTCATTTCCGTATTGAGAAACCTATATTCAGAAATTTTTGATGCTCAAGTTTGCAAATACTGTAGCCGACTTGTAGCGATTCAATTTTCGGCAATTTAGGATGTTTTCGAGGGTTTTTCAATATCAGAATTGAAAAAAATCAGTTGATTCTCATACCAAAAGTTCACTTTAAATGTAGCTCATCTTAAAAACTGAACACGGAAAAAAATCGGTTTTTTTTTTCAATATTTCTCTGAAAAATTGACCACACAACATTTTTGCCGCATTTGTTTCAATGATCTTTTGTCAATAAACCCTTGAAAAAGTCGCAAAATCAGCTCGAATATATTCGTTTTACTTGATTTCCCATAAAATCCAGATGTCCTTCTCCTTCGTCTTCTTTTAAAACCGCCTACGCCGGCTTTTCATGTAAAAATAAACTAGGAACTGCCTGAAAGTGCATACGGAAATCATGATAATAAGTTCGTTTGTAATTAGATATGCACCTTGGCTGCAGTTTTGCAAGTATCAAATGTCTATCGTACTCGAAAGTGTATCTTGGAACGCCGTTTTTTTTTTTGCACGAAGCGGAAAATTGAACCTCTCGACGTGTTTACGAAAGTGGACCGGCCCAACGTTGTGATTTGAACCGGGCCTGTTTCGTAAATACGGCTACTAGTTTAATTATTCATGTTCAGAACACATCTGGATGTAATTTATTCCGAAAAGTTTTTTTTTTCGTAATCAAAAGTAACAAATTGTGATTATATTCTCCATTTCCGTTCTCTGTTTTTTTGCGAACCAACAAGAACGAAGAAGAAAAAACAACAAAAGTTGTATCATTCATCTTCCAACACTCATTGCCATTTGTTCTTGTGTGCTTGTGTGTGTGTGTGCAATGAGAGATGAAATCCGAGTATCAATTCCCCTATCTATATCCCCGTGTGTGTGTGTGTGTTTTTTGCCGTCACGAGCCGCCCGTCTTCTTTCGTTTTTTGCCGGCGGGCCTCAATGAGAAAGAGATTTCCGTCTTTTTGAGAAAAGAGAAGGACGGCCGGTCTATTGGAATGATTTTTTATCGATTTGAATGCCCCGGGAAAAGAGAACGAATTGTATAGGAGAAGGGGAGGGTTGGTCGAACGAATGAAATGTGTTTTGTTATCTTTTTGATAACAAATATTATGGAAATTGTGTGTATGTCTGTGGTCTGTGTGTATTTGTGAGAAGAAGGTGGAGGTGGTTCTTTGGAAATGACGAAAAATGACATAATATGAGAGAATAACAGTATTCCCGAAGTCTGAGCCCGGAAAGAGCATTCTGGAATGAGCATAATCTCGAAATCGAGCACATTTGACATTAGAACAATACATTAGAATGTGTAAAAAATGAAAAAACCCAGAAAAGTCAAGTAAAATACACCTTAGGACCGTATCAATCTCTTCCAAAACGTGACCAATTTTTTTCCGAAAACGCGAAATATCCAACAAAAGTAGATCCTGAGCCCTGGAAGAGCATACTGGGACGAGCGTAATTTCGAAATTTTCACACAAAGCCTAGTTTTTGTGCAAAATTTTGATATATTAACGAACTCGAGCAGATTTGACATTAGAAGAGCTCACTAGAATGTGCGAAAATATCAGATATCCAAAAGATGACCAATTGTAATCCGAAAACACGAAATTTTTAACAAAAGTAGATTCTGAAATCTCTTTTTTTACCATTCAATTCCCTCCTTCATTCTAATTTTTTGCTTTTTTCAGAATTGCCAACTGAAGCCGGAAAAACACTATGGGAGTTGATTTTGGAGCAATTCGACGATTTGCTCGTCAAAATTCTCCTCCTCGCCGCCATCATTTCATTCGTTTTGGCCCTCTTCGAAGAACACGAAGATCAAACCGAAGCCGTTACCGCTTTTGTCGAACCATTTGTTATTTTGCTTATCCTTATCGCCAATGCCACAGTCGGAGTTTGGCAGGTAAGCAAAAAGAGATACATAAAAAGTGTAATATATTTGTGTATGTGTGTGCTCTTTGGGTGTAAGCTCATTTTTTCTTTCCTCGTTCAGTTGAACTCGGTGAATTGATTGCGTAAATTGATTGATGAGAAAGAAAAAAAAGAAAAAGTCGAAAAGAGTGTACTCTTTGACAAATTGCTGACGTACATTCATGATGATGATTTTCATGTGAATTTTTGTAGGAACGAAATGCTGAAGATGCGATCGAAGCTCTCAAAGAATACGAACCGGAAATGGCCAAAGTTGTACGAGCCGGACATCACGGAATTCAAATGATCCGCGCCAAAGAATTGGTGCCAGGAGATTTGGTCGAAGTGTCGGTCGGAGACAAAATCCCAGCCGACATCCGTCTCATCAAGATCTACTCGACAACCATCAGAATCGATCAATCTATCCTTACCGGAGAATCTGTGTCAGTCATCAAGCACACCGAATCCGTTCCAGACCCACGCGCTGTCAACCAAGACAAGAAGAATTGTCTTTTCTCGGGAACCAATGTCGCGTCTGGAAAGGCGAGAGGAATCGTTTTCGGAACCGGTTTGAACACTGAAATCGGTAAAATCCGTACCGAAATGGCCGAGACTGAATCGGAAAAAACACCACTTCAACAAAAATTGGACGAATTCGGAGAGCAATTGTCAAAGGTTATCTCCATCATTTGCGTCGCTGTTTGGGCTATCAACATTGGACACTTCAACGATCCAGCTCACGGTGGATCATGGGTTAAGGGAGCAATCTACTACTTCAAAATCGCTGTCGCCTTGGCTGTCGCTGCTATTCCAGAAGGACTTCCAGCTGTCATCACCACTTGTTTGGCTCTCGGAACTCGTCGTATGGCAAAGAAGAACGCTATTGTTAGATCTTTGCCATCTGTCGAAACTTTGGGATGTACCTCAGTTATTTGCTCTGATAAGGTAAATTTTTATAGCTATGTAGAATTTAAACTTACATATCACATTTTCAGACCGGAACCTTGACCACCAACCAAATGTCCGTCTCGAAAATGTTCATCGCCGAATCAGCTGCTGGAGACAACATCAACTTCACTGAATTCACCATCGGAGGATCCACCTACGAACCAGTTGGAAAGATTCAACAAAATGGACGTGAAGTGAGTTTTCCATTCCCTATTTCCAATGCACAACATCATCGCTAATTTCCAGATCATCCCAGCTAATGGAGATTACGATGCATTGACCGAATTGGCCACCATTTGCGCTATGTGCAACGACTCGGCCGTCGATTACAACGAAACCAAAAAAGTCTACGAAAAGGTCGGAGAGGCTACCGAAACCGCATTGATTGTGCTCGCCGAAAAATTGAACGTCTACGGAACATCGAAGAACGGTCTCGGACCAAAAGAATTGGGAGGAGTCGCCAACCGTGTCATTCAACAAAAATGGAAGAAAGAGTTCACCTTGGAATTCTCGCGTGATCGTAAATCCATGTCCGCCTATTGTTTCCCAGCCGCCGGAGGCTCTGGAGCCAAGATGTTCGTCAAGGGAGCGCCAGAAGGAGTGTTGGGAAGATGCACACACGTTCGTGTCAACGGACAAAAGGTTCCACTCACCTCAGCCATGACCCAAAAGATTGTTGACCAATGTGTTCAATACGGAACTGGACGTGATACCCTTCGTTGTTTAGCTTTGGGAACCATCGATTCGCCAGTCGCTGTTGGAAGCATGAACTTGGAAGATTCCACCAAATTCGCCCAATACGAAAAGGACATCACATTCGTCGGAGTCGTCGGTATGTTGGATCCACCAAGAACCGAAGTTATGGCATCGATCAAGGACTGCAACCACGCTGGTATTCGTGTCATCATGATCACCGGAGACAACAAGAACACCGCCGAAGCTATCGGAAGAAGAATCGGATTGTTCGGAGAGAACGAGGACACCACCGGAAAGGCCTACACTGGAAGAGAATTCGACGACTTGTCGCCAGAACAACAATCGGAGGCCTGCAGAAGAGCCAAATTGTTCGCTCGTGTCGAGCCATCGCACAAATCGAAGATTGTCGACATTTTGCAATCGCACGGAGAGATTACTGCTATGACTGGTGATGGTGTCAACGATGCGCCAGCTTTGAAGAAGGCCGAAATTGGTATTGCTATGGGATCCGGAACTGCTGTCGCTAAATCTGCATCTGAAATGGTTTTGGCTGACGATAACTTCGCCTCAATTGTGTCGGCTGTCGAAGAAGGACGTGCTATCTACAACAACATGAAACAATTCATCAGATATCTTATCTCATCCAACGTCGGAGAGGTTTGTTTTTTCTTATTCTGAAGTAGATTTTCATTAAAATTTCAATTTTCAGGTCGTCTCTATCTTCATGGTCGCCGCTCTTGGTATCCCAGAAGCCTTGATTCCAGTCCAACTTTTGTGGGTCAACTTGGTCACTGATGGTCTTCCAGCTACTGCTCTCGGATTCAATCCACCAGATTTGGATATTATGGACAGATCACCACGTTCAGCTAACGATGGATTGATTTCTGGATGGTTGTTCTTCAGATATTTGGCTGTCGGAAGTAAGAACCTAAAATAATCATTTCTTTTATAGAATTCTCTTTTTCCAGCATATGTCGGAGTTGCCACTGTCGGAGCCTCGATGTGGTGGTTCTTGTTGTACGAGGAGGGACCACAAATCACCTACTACCAATTGACTCACTGGATGAGATGCGAAATTGAGCCAGATAACTTTGCCGATTTGGATTGCGCTGTCTTCGAAGACAACCATCCAAACGCTATGGCTTTGTCGGTTTTGGTAACCATTGAAATGTTGAACGCTATCAACTCGTTGTCTGAGAATCAATCGTTGTTCGTCATGCCACCATGGAAGAACATTTGGTTGATGGCCGCTATCACCCTTTCGATGTCACTTCATTTCGTCATTCTCTACGTTGACATTATGGCTACTATCTTCCAGGTAATTTTGTTTAGAGATCTATTTCTGAAAATGAGCATTCTGGCTCATTCCTTCAAAGTTTATAGTCAAGATCTAGGGATCGATGAGCAAAAATCTAGAAACTTACCGTCTTTTTATTCCAGATCACCCCATTGAATTTGGTTGAATGGATTGCCGTATTGAAGATCTCATTGCCAGTTTTATTGTTGGACGAAATTCTCAAGTTCATCGCCCGTAACTACATCGACGGTAAGCCTGAGACGACTGGTCAAAAAGTTCGAAATGTGATATCGCTAACCGCGTGGATTGGAGTAACTATCGCATACTTTGCATGGATGCTCGGCCCATATGCGGATTTGATAAATCACGCGCTCATCGGGCCACAAGTCGATCCACATTCATATGATGCCAACAGCAATGTTGTCAAAAATGAATTGTAGAGACTTGCAGCATAATTAATTCCTCTTTGTTTGTCTTTTATTGCTCTTTCTCTAATCCAAAAAAACCCCCGATTTTTGTGGAAATGTCCGTTTTCCTTTTATAGTATGGTCTTCTTGTTATTAATTAAGCAGTGTGCGATCTTCTACCCTTTATGTAACTCGGTATTTTCGGGACGGGAAATGTTTCTTCTCCGGAAATGTTCATGTTACCCACCCAATTATTTGTGTGTGTTGTTGTGCGTGTTTTCATCTTCTTGTATCATCAAGTCGTCAAAAATGCTCATCTCTTGGCGTTTTTTCATTATTATCCATTATTTTCCCCCCATCATCATCATATTTATATGTCCCAAATCACATCCCAAAATCCCTTTCTTACGGTCCTTAAACTTGTCGAGACCCAAAAATTTCTATTTTCATATTTAATTTATTTGTTTTTGAACGTGATATTTTTTCCGTCTTCTCATATGAATTTTATTGAATAATAACCGTGTGTTTTCTCTTGTTTTTTGCTCACAAATGGTTTACCTTTGGAACTACTTACCTCGTGTGTGTTTGGAACTTCTAAAAAAAAGCTGGGGAAAAATATTGAAAATGTGATTTTTACAGTTGAACCAACAGGAAAGTCAAAGAAGGACTAAATGGAATTTCCGCTCCTCTCGAAGAAATCTTTCAATTTTCTAGTTCTAATATGTTTTTTATATTAAATTTCATCTCGTATCGGTTAGAAATCTACTTTTTTTTATTTGTCTGTTTTTTTTTCATTCTTTTTCTTTTGTTCTTACGGTGATTCATTTGCCTTATTCGTTCTGTCCTTATTATTATAGGATAGTTTCTTCATATTCTCCCCGAACACAATTCGTGTAAAATTGAAAATTTGTGTAATAAAAAATGTGAAAATGAAAAAAATTGGAGTTATCCCAGAGAAATACACACAATGCGCATGATGGACGAGGAAACCAAATTCGGCCGTTTTGAATCGAAAAATTTTGTTTTTTTTTCTTTTCAAGCGGGAAATCAGTTTTTATGTAGTTTGATCTTTGGTAAGTGAAATCTATTCAGCAATACATTTTCTTTTTGTCTTCTTGAAAGTGTAAAATAACCCGATATGGCTCGAATTCCGTTTTTTCTCTGCCTATTTTTTTTCGGAGCGTAAACAACGACCATGTGAGTCGTTTTTTCCTGTCTCTATGTATGTATGTATGTTCAGAATGTTTTATTAGCCCCATCTATTTTGCCACTTTAAGAAGAGAAATTTCCAATATTTTTTGTTGATATGAGGCAAAACGAGAAGTTTTTAATATGTATTTATTATCAGAAGAACAATAATCACACCATTTATCAGTTTTTTCCCCTTCGTTCTCGATTGATGGAAAAATGTTGGAGCATTGTGATGTTTCATGTTCTCTTTTTTCTCTTTTGTTGTTCTCTTTTTTTTTCGTGGTCGGTTTCCAGATTTTTGGAGGATATTGAGTTTTTCAAAGGAAAAAAGAGTTGAACTTTTAAAAATCAAAACTTCATAATTTCCTCTAACTAAAATTTTGCAGAAAGATGTTGCCCGGCAATAAGATTGTCTTCTTGTTCAGAGAGAAAATGTCGATTTTTCGAGAAAAAAATTTTCATTTCAAAACAAGAAGGAAAATTTAGAATGGCCTTGACGCAAATTTATGGGATCGGGGCAACCTTGTTTTTTTTCGAAGGCAATAGACAGATTCACTTTGTCGCGACACAATTTTGAGAAAAAGTGGAAGAAAAACTATTGGTTTCTATGTCGGGAATTTGTAGAAACGAAAAAATTGAGTTTCATAGGCGATTTTTGAAGAATTGAAAAGGTTTGTGATAGAAATGGTGAGAATTGGTGTGAAATTTTGATAATCAAAAGTGAAACACAAAGAATTGTGGCAGAATTCTGATATTTTCTCTGAAAAATTCAAATTTGTTCCTTCTAGAGGTGTCTTGTGCTGTTTTACGAGTTATCTGAGCCAAAAATGAATTTTCAGTCTCTGTTTCAGCCAAAAAGAAGAAATTGCAACCAGGAAGTGACTGAACTTCAAATTTCAGCGTTTTGATGGACGTGGGCTTTTTCAAATCGAATGGCAATCTTAAAACTTACTGGAACTTCTTTCTCAGAGCTAGGCAGAACCTCGACCTCACTACGAACATCAATTTTGCAACAAAAAAAAAACAATTAGTTTTTTTGCACAAAAAAACAAAAAATACCTAATTTTTCATGAATTCGTAAAATCCGATGATCAAAAAGGAGGTTAAATAATACCAAGTTTTTGTGTGTTTTTAATATTTACCTGACAAAATGGAAGCCTGGCCAGCTCGGCGCTTTCAAACAGGCTGGAGAAAGCCCGCAGACTCCCCAAGTTGTCAGTCTGTCGGTAGAAAATATCACGTAATCTTTTTAATCCTCCATGTCTCGTATTTTTCAGGTCACGTGAAAAATCGCTGTCCAATGTTTGAACAATCATAAGTTCCAATTTTTGGTCACGTGAATATCCATATATTTTTTTTTGGTTGATTCAAAAATTTCATGTATAATTTTCACAAAATTGGAAGCTATAATTTAAGGAAATTTTCCACCGGAAACCAATAATTGTCTTCAATTTTTTCGCAAAATCCAATTATTTTTTGGAAACGTGGAATCTATTGATAACCTGACATCAAAAATCTTGTTCAACTTTTGAAAAGACCGCCCAAAGTTCAATGTTTATTTGTTCAACTCTTATTATTTTCGGTTGAAAAAGGTATATATTTCGAAATGACGTTGTTTATTTGACTATCAGTCATCATCTTTTTTTTTTTTTTGAAAAAAAGTGGCTCGATTTCTGGTTATTCAACCTTTGTCCTTTCTTCCTTTCTTCCTCGACAAATCGCGCAGATAGATCGATAAAATCGGTTAAAAAAGGTCATTTAGTCTGTCTCCCCGTTGCAATGTTTTGTTATCAAAAACTTTTTGGATGGATAGATCTATCGGTCGATATATACCTTTTTTCCCCTATCTTTTTTATTTTTGCACTTCTGTTTTTCGAAGTTTTGTTTTTTTTTGTTGTCTGGGAAGTTGAATGTTCTTTTTTGTGATTTTGTCGTTTTGAAAACTGGTTTTGTGAAATTTCGAAAATCCAAAATTTTTTATAAAATCGTGCGAACAAGCATCACTGACCGCGAAAAGAAAAGTGTTCAATGAACTTTGATTTAATAAATTGCTTTTTGGCCTAATCGAAACGTAGATAAAATATTTTTTGAATTTTGAATAATGTCGTTCAAATGTTTTAATTTTTTTCATTGATTATTTCCAGAGCTAGAATTTATGAATATTCTTACTTTTCTCGAGCTTGCGAGTTTTGAGGTCACAGTTCTTTCGCAGCAGTGATCACGCAAGCCTACGTTACAAAAAGCCATTTTGCAAATTGTCGCATGCATTCAGAAAATGCTACATTTTACGCGGATGATTGCGTGTGAATTTCTTGACGGACCGTTTAGACTTCGAAACATTTATGCTTTTGAAAGTACCTGAATCAGACGAGCAACGCGACCGTGACGCATTCATAACCGATTCTGACCTCTAACAAGGGGATGGTTTTTAAAAAATGTGGAGATTTTCGATGAGAAATATGTCATTCGATAGATTTTCAAATGCTGATCAACATCCCTTATTCAGTTTTTGACAAATGCAAATATCGATGCGCGAATTTCAGCTCCAAAGTTCAGCTAGAAAGTGAGAAAAGCGATTTTCAGAGCTAGGAAAAATAACTATACAGTTATCAAGGACGACAAAGAACACTGCAATATTTCTTTCTTTCAGAAACCTCAAATTTAGGCTAAAAATTGCAAAACAAGCTGTCTAGATATATTCAGGACAAAAAGTTACCCTATAGTACAGTATACCATCCCATTTTTTGTATTTTTCAGTTGCAAATTTAACAGCTGAAGATTGCGTTTTTGGTGAAACCTGATAACACATTCGTTTTCAGCGTGTCAAGATCTACAAAATTATATGTGTCTCGCCGCAAAACCCCACATTTTCCTGAAACCATTCCCTTGTAAGAGCAAACCACATTCTACTCCGCGATAGGAGTCCGTAAAACTTGTTTGAATTTCATGTTATTCATATTCACAAAAAAAACTAAAGGATGTCAAAAATTATAATTTTCTATTTAGACAGCCCGGTGAAAAATACTGTTTATTTACATTTTCTTAGAAGACACCTAGACAGTTGAAAATAATTTCTGAGCTGTTGCAAAATTTTTGTGGAGCGAACAAAATTAGTTTTTTGATTTTGAATTTTTTAGACAAGAACTTTATTTTTTCAGTTGGCTAGACGTCTTTAAATCAATTTTGTTCGAAGAAAAAATTTTTCTCCTGAAACCTGTTTCAATAGTGCAAAAATCGAGAAAAAAAACGGTTGCACTATAAAGGTCACCCGAAGTGAGAACCTAGAAAACTTTCAGATAATATTTTTCAAGTATTTTTCTCTATCAATTTGCGCACTACGGATCGATATTTGCAAACAATATCTACTGTAAATCGATTTTTGAACTCTCTACCAAAAACAATACTCTTTTTTTTGCATACAAAATTTACCAAAACAATATTGTCCATCAAATCGGAAAAACTGTTTTGCCTCTTTGCCTCTCTGTTTTTTTGTTGCCTTTCCTGGTTCATGTTTTTTCAATAGAAACACATCATTTTTTTGCCATTGTGTTATCTAAAAAATAATCGAAATTTAAAATTGTCTGTTCTTGACACATTGATGAAGTTGCAAATAGTTATCGTTTTTCCATTCTATTCTTTTGCTTTCTAGTGGTGTGATTGTGCAGACCATTTTATTTAGATGCTTGATTGTATTTTGAGTTTTGGGTTCTTTGAAGTCAAGTTTCATTTTTTGGTGATAACTCATTCAAGAGTCAAAAGAAAATTTTAAAAAAAACCAAATTTTCTCATGAAGATAAGTTTGATTTTTGTTTTTTAAATCAATTATGCGGTAAAATGAAATTTGACCGAAAAAAATCATAACTGCATTTTTCCACTTTTCAAAAACAAACTTCGCATTTTTTGGAAGTAGTTCTCTGAAAATCTGTGTTTTGAAATGTTCACTCGGAATATAATCAGAAGGCCGGTTTTTCGAAACCAAATCACGTGTTCGCGAGTTTGCTATGAATTATGAAATGCCTGAAACATATCCTTACCAGATTTCAGAATACCATCTGGAAACTCTGAAACTGACAGCTTTTGCACTTTCCGGTTGTCATTTTTTTTTAAATTAACTGAAATTAATTTCGGAGTTTAAATTTTTACACGATCGGATAGCTGAAACGTCTAGCTTACGTTGATTGTGGTTTTTCGCTATCATATCTTTTCAGTTTTTAAGGCAAAAATTGTCAGAAAATTCACTTCAAAATTCTCACGTTTAGTTGGAAAACGGTCAGTCGAAATTTTTCTGACTTTCTTTGGCGTCTGACACATTCAAATAACTGAAACCTTGCTGAAATTCAAGCTTGAGCTATGGTTTTCTAATTAAGAAACCTGTCCGGAAAGAAAAAGATCAAAACTCCAACCTGATGGCTTGAGCATAGCTCGCTGAAAATTCTGGAGCACAAAATCTAAAAATGTGCTCTCTGGCTCTTGAAAATAATCATCATGCACTGATTTTTGAGTTTTCGGCTCATGTCAGAGTATCTCCAAAACTCGGATCTCAGAAAAATCAAGATAATTTGAATTGGAAATATGAAAAAAAAACCTCTGGCATGCCAAATTATTTATCGAAGATCATTTTGAGTTCGCTCATTTTAAGCCGGCTCATTTTTCACCATGTCAAAATGAGCCCAGCCTGAATTTCCTAAAAATACCCGAGACAGCCTACTTATTTTCTGTTGGTTCATCTTTAAAAAATTTGATCTCCTTTTTTTTCTTCTTTTTGATCCCGTCTTAACAGTTCTTTTGTTAACAAGATACATTGTTCTAATTTTCATTGTTTTTTTTTTGAAATCACGAGATTATCATTTACCTACTAGACAATAGTTTTTCTTCCTTATCTGGTTCGTTTTCATGATTTCTGGTGAAAATTAACTTCATTCATTCACTCTGAGCAAAAATCTGAACCCTATGTGAAAATGACGTTCATCCTTTTGTTGATGCGCCCACGTGTGTCTTCCTTTTTTGTGCTCGCCGAGCCCAAACATTCATAGAGAGGAGGAAAAGTTTGCACAAATCCAATTCCCAATTCAATTCTTCTTCTTTTCTCGTGTTTTTTTTTTCTTGGAATTGTGTTCTTTTTTGCATTTTTTGTGTGAAAAACCAGTTGTTTTTGCAGGCGCTTCCTCGAAATGAGCTCGAATTCTGGTGTTAAACCGATTCCTGGAGACAAGTGAGTTTTGCCAGAGATTTTGAAAAATGCTCTTGCTCAAATGATGATGTTTTTAGACCGCTATCACTTTGGCAACAATATGGTCCATCACAGAATACAGTTAGAGGAATTGTGATTGGTGGAGCGACGGGTGCTATTGAGATTTGTATCACTTTTCCCACCGAATATGTCAAAACACAACTTCAACTTGATGAACGAGCAAAAGTGCCAAAGTATAAGGTGAGCGTTTTGAAAAACGAAGTTTTTGGGTAGAAATTTGATGCGCCTTTAAAGATAACAAGTAAGGAGACGTTCGAGAGCACCGAATGTGCTCCAGAGCTACACAAAAGGCTCATTTTCACACCAATGTTTCATGAAAATCATCTCAGACAAGCCCAAGCGAAGCTCCGGTGCTGGCTTACAAAATTGTCCCCAAGTTTCACATAATTTTTCTATTCTCTTAAGAGCAAAATAATTTCAGTATTATTCCGGAGAAAATTGGGGAAAAGCCAAGTTTACCAGGGCCCAATCTGTAGCTGGTACTTTTCTAAAATTCATCTCAAAACTAAAATAAAAATTCTACAATGAGCAAATTCAGGAAAACTACACCTTGAAGTTTCATTTTTAAGGGCTTGTTTTCAATTTTCGTACCCCATACATGAAAAATTTTGATGAAAAAGTCGAGAGGGTTTACATTTTGGGAGGGACTCTGCAAATTTTTAAAACTAGGAACCAAAATGGTCCCCGCCTACTTGAATTTTTGAAAAGTTGCCTTTTTAGACGTCGGTGAGGTAAAAAACGGACAGTTTTGAAATATTATGATAGTGCACTAGATAAATTCAATTTTTTTCAAGCGAAAAACTGGACTATAGGATTTAACTCGAATGTCCTAGTCGCTTCTTGCCCATCTTTGCCTCCAAAATTCACTGAATGTGTTATTGAAATTTACCAAACATTGGCCGATATTTCATTTTCCTGAAATTAATATGAAAATGAATGAATTTGGAAGTTATTATTGGTACATTAGAATGAAAACCCTTCTTACGTGGATTTTGGAATATTTTGGAAACTTACCATGTAGCAGCTATACGGGCTAAAAAAAATTGGAAACAACATTTTCTCGAAAACTAAACTCTTCGAACAAAATCCCCTATGTTTCAGGGATTTACAGGAGGTACTCTTTCATATAAGATCAACTTACCCATTGTCTTTACCCCCCCCCCCCCTTTAAGTCTGAAATTAAGTGTGAACTGCATTTTTCTAAATTCCAACCTGGCGTTTTTTCTTTAGTTTTTGGAGGTTCAAATTTTTTTTTTGGAACTGTGAATTCAGAAAATAATGCCCGGTCTCTACAAATATTTCTCCATCACCCATTTTTTCAACATCAAGAAAATTATGCTCTATTAGTGAAAGTTCCCCATTCATTCCCCCCACTTGCTGTGCTCGAAAACTTCCTCCATTTCACACTTGTATGAAAAAGTAATCTAATTTTGACCCCCTTATAGTTTTTTTTTCCCCCTAGATTTCTGGTTTCAGCCCAATTTTTAGTGATGACACATGTCTAATGTCTGCGAAAGTTATGAAATTTCCGTATCATCTTGTACCACTCCGTTCCCACTTTTTTTTTGTTATTTTCCCACCCATAAAAAAAACTATACGAACAATTTTGCATAATTTTGTTAGAGATGTAGAAAAGACGAGCCCCTAATCATTTTATTGTATTTTCTATTGATTTCTTCTTCGTTTTCTTTCATTTTTTGCTTTTCCCAAAAAATGTTCATAATGGTTTAATTACCCAAGTGGATTCGCGAACGCTCGATGCAGCGAATCATCAACGAGACAAAGAAATGGAATTTCAAATTTTGACGTATCGGACCACGGCATTAAGAACATTCATCTTCTATTTCTCGTCGCTCTTCACGTTTGGTGGAGTTCCACTGATTTTCGACTGGAGCTCAAAATTATTCACGGAAAAATGGACATATGTGAGATCCATCATCATGGCACAGACGTAGTTGGATCTTCTACCGGAAATTGCAATACACGTGGATTAGGTGGAATGATCTTCGTCAACAGGAAAGAAGAATCAGATTCAACAATCGATAGCAAAGATTTGGTTCATGGTGATTTGTTGATCATCCCTCCACAAGGATGTCTGATGTTTTGTGACAGCGTTATGATCAACGGAAAGTGATGCGATTTGCGATGATGGACATAAGAAGTGGTTCTCATTTGAGAAACATTCGAAAAAGTGCTCGAAAATTTGCACACCACAAAAGAGCAATCTATCCACAACCAGGGTCTTAAATTCTTTGCTCAACTCATCAAGTTTGTACGGCGACGGATTTCAACTCAATTCAACCGATTCTAGTTCGACAACCAACAGAGATCGCATCAATATATAAAGTTTGGAGTAATTAACGAAACAAAAGCTCTTCATCAACATTCCCTAAAATAGTTTATTGAAAATGATCCCAAAAAGTTTAACAAGCGAAATATTCGATCAATTGAAGTGTCTACGACTTGTGGGCGAATTAGAAATCTAAAATTCTCCCAAAATACTCATCAGGACGGCGTAATCATGATTCTGCAAATTTACAAATTGAAAAAATTCAGATCGGCGACTTATTCTCCTTTGTAAGACTTGAATCTGAGAAGTACATAACTTGAAAATTCGTGGAGCTCGGATCAATAATCAAATAAATTAATTTTTATCCCGAAAAGTATGTGATTTTCTTAATTTTAATTTATGGTTTCCAAGAAATGTGGAAGTTTATGTTGGAAAATATGTCATTCGATAGGTTTTTGGATTCTGTTCAACATCCTGTGTTCAGTTTTTTAAGCGCGATTTTCAGCTTTAAAGTTTGCAGCAAAAAAAGTGGGGGAAACATTTTTGAACTCTAGAACCTTTATTTTCAAAATGAAGTAAGTTTCAAAGTTTAGAAAAATCAGAAAAAAATAGAACTCACGTGACATTTTAATATTAATTATCACGTGAATTTATAAAATCTTCTGGTGCATTGTAAGAAAGTTCAGCTGAAAATTCAAGAATTCTTTTGAGAATTTTGCTGTTCGGCAAAAACTGAATACAGAATGTTGATCAGCGTCCAAGAACTTGTTGACTTACATATTTTTCACATTCGTTTTTTGTTAATTATATTATTAGATGTAATAAAGACTTTTTAATACTCCTCGTGTGCTAATTTTCGACAAAAAACCATTCTACGAAGTCAAAAAAGGTTTGAAACGGGTTTTACGGGTAGAACTTTTTTCTTTCAACACTATTTTTTTTTTGCAGGGACCAATCGATTGTGTGAAACAAACTGTAAAAGGACACGGTTTCTTCGGTCTGTATCGCGGTCTCTCCGTTCTTCTCTACGGTTCCATTCCAAAATCCTCGTTCCGTTTCGGAACATTCGAATTCCTCAAATCGAAGGCATGCGACGAGCGCGGCAATCTCACTCCAGTGATGCGTTTGATGTGCGGTTTGGGAGCCGGAGTGTCGGAGGCGATTTTCGCCGTCACGCCAATGGAGACGGTCAAAGTGAAATTCATTCACGATCAGACGTTGGCGCAACCCAAATACAAGGGATTCTTCCATGGTGTCAAGTCGATTGTGCAAAATGACGGAATTGGAGGGTTGTATAAAGGAGTGACGGCGACGATGGCCAAACAGGGATCAAATCAGGCGATTCGGTTCTTTGTTATGGAGACTTTGAAGGTAACGATTTTTTTTTTTTTTGAAATTTGGATTCAAGAAAACTGGAAAGACCTAGTTCCTGTTCAAAATTTTTCAGTCGTTTTATGAAACGATTTTTCGTTCTTATAATCTCGAAAAGTTAAAACATCAACTTTGGAGTTTGAGAAAATATCAAGAAAAGTTGAAAGCTTGTCATTTTGACGTTTGAAGAGTGATTTCGCGAGTTTTGCTGTCGAAATCTGACGTTTTAACCCCAAAAATCAAGAATTCACTAGCTAAAATTCGGGTTTTGACCTAAAATTCCAAAAATTAATATGTAATGTTGAAAATGACCACTTCTGAACCGAAAATGGCGAAATTGAAAATTCTGAAAAGCTTCTTCATTATCGACAGAGTCGAGTCGACACTAACTTATCAAAATTCTAAATTCAAAATTTTGTTTTCTCAATTTAGAGCCCCGAGAGCAAATACTTCGAATTTTTCTCATTGGATATGGAAAATCGAGAATTTTCCTATAATTTTTTAAAACTTCAGACTTCAAATTTGAGAATTTTAATTGAATTTTCTCAAAAATGTGATGGTTTCCTAAATCTTTGAATATTTCGCATAACTTTAAAAATTCCTGAAGTTTGCGTAACTTCGATTTTTCAAAGTTAAAATATTAGTTTTCCAAAACGCCGATTTATTTTTGCTCCAAATTGAAATTTTCAGATTTCGATCATTTTAAACCTTTTTCAAATTATTATTAAAAAATTCAAAACATCCTAAAAGCTTGTCAAATAATCGAAAAATCCTTTTAAAAAACGATACCTAACCATAAGATACAATTTTTCCCTCAATTAACCTAGTTTCCCATGTTCCAGGATTGGTATCGTGGTGGTGACAATAAACAAACAATCTCCAAACCAATCGTCGGACTGATGGGAGTCGTTGCGGGAGCCGCTTCAGTCTACGGTATGTTCCTTTAACCCCTCTCCCTCACACCTCAACAATTCCTTTTGATTTCAGGAAACACTCCAATCGATGTGGTCAAAACTCGAATGCAAGGTCTTGAAGCGAAAAAGTACAAAAACACCATCGATTGTGCTCTACAAATTTGGCGTAAAGAAGGATTCTTCGCGTAAGTGCTTCTTCATCTGGGTCTTGTACCGAATCCCCCGTTTTTCAGATTCTACAAAGGTACAGTACCCCGTCTGTCACGTGTTTGTTTGGATGTCGGAATCACATTTATGATCTACGACTCGATTATTGAATTCTTAGACAGAGCCTTCAAAAAATAATTTTTTCTACTTATGCAATAGCTTAACTTTTAACTAGGTATTATGTGATTGTTTTCCCCAAACCCCCCAAAAATGTTTTCTATTTGCACCTCGACAAGAAATGTAAATATTTTCGATATTCTGTGATAAAAACGTCTAACATTAATTAATTATAGGTCTTTTCATTTTGAAAAATCACTCGTATTCACAGTATAGTATACAGTAAAATAGGCACTTTAATAGCAATTAAAAAATTAAATAATGAATAGCGAAAAACAAATCTACAAATGCTCTGGATGGTTGCGAAGGCATTCGACGAGCTCTTCCGGCTTCATTTCACCTTTGCAAATTCGGTGAACAGCGGTGAAAAGCGGGAATTTGGCCTCCAATCCGGTTTTTTGCATCATCAAGAATACTTCTTCGGCTGTCAATGGACCTTGCGCGGATTGGCCGTTGAGGAGCTCCTTTTCGACTTCAGCCAATGATTTTCCAGTCTTCACAAAAGCTTCGCAAACCTATAAAAATGATAATTATATATAGGCCAGACGTGAAACGGTAATATGCGCTCTATTGATTTTAAAAAAAATATGATTCTATAAATTTTTTGACACTGAAAAATATCCCGAATTCGGTTCTCGCCAAATTCTAGAATTTCAGCCTCAAAATTGATATTTAAGAATTGAGAAAAACACATTTTTCAACTCAAAGATATCTAAGAAGTGTTTTTTTCTTCATTCTGAACATTTGTTTAACATTAATTTGAAATGAAAAATTCGAGTTATTCAAGCAATTTTCAATGTTTTCCTAAATTATTCAAGATTTTACGTGATAAATACTGAAATAATACGGAAATTTCTGAAAAATTCTCGATTTTAACAGCTTTAAAAACTGTTGATTATAAAAATATTTTTGCAACTTTTTTTATACTTTAATTTCATGTAGATGAGTTTGACACTGAAATCCGCAATTTTTGGATCAAGGTTGGCAAAAACTGAATTCAGGGTGTTGATCAGCGTCAAGAAATCCATCGGATAACATAATTACGATCTCAAAATGAACTTCAACCAAGTTTTCTACGAGAAAATTAACTAGAACTTTTCTGTTTCGAATTTCATCCTCAAAAATAGTTCACTAGCCTAGGGGTACCTTTTTTTTGAACTTTAACTTTAAGACGAAATGATAAATTCCATTTATTTTCAGCAATTTACAATGTTTTCCTAAATTATTCATGATTTGACGTGATAAATACTGAAAAACTACGAAAATTTTCAATTTTAATCACTTTTTTCAAACTTTAATTTCCTGTTAAATGAGTTTGACGCTGAAAACCGCATTTTCAGAATTTTTATGCAAAAAACTGAATTCAGGATGTTGATCAGCGTTCAAAAATCTATCGAACACAATTTAGCCGAATTTTGTTGAGAAATCGAGATTATCCCTAGAGCGCATTTTACCAGTAAATTATTTCACAACATGTACACAGAAAAGGGGCAAAATTTGATCGAAAAAACCAAATTACCCTAAAATCCACATTTTCTTTTTCACATTGAGTTCCCACCTTTCGATTTCTTCCTCCATAACAAGTTGTGATGAGATCGGCAATGCCGCAAGACTCGAAAAATGTTTGAAGATTTGATCCAGGATAATAGTGCTCGACGAACTGCAAAAAATATTGTTTCAAGATTTGTCTGAAACTACAGTAATCCCTTCGTACCTTGGTAGTTTCCATCAATCCCAATCGAATAACGGCCGCTTTGGTGTTGTCGCCGTATCCGAGTCCGTCGGTGAAGCCGGCGGCGCAAGCGACAACGTTTTTGAGGGCTCCGCAGAGTTCGACGGTGTGCGCGTCTTCGACCACGTTGATTCGGAAATGATCGGTGTGGAAGAGTTTTTTGAGCAATGGACCGTCGGTCGCCTTTCGTTTGCAACCTGGAATTAGGAAAATGGGTAAATGTTTTGAATTTTTGAACGCTGATCAACTTCTAGGTTTCCATTTTCGTAAAAATTAACGCTCAAATTTTCAGTTTCAAAAAAGGTCTCATTGGAAAACCCAAAAAATCACTGAAAAACAGTTCAATAAGCTTAATTTGGAGTATTCTAAGAAAATTATCGCTTCCAGCTTTCACTTTGCCATAAATTAAGCTGAAATTTTGAGAAACTCAAATTTTTCGTCTTTTTCAGGTTGAATTTTCCTGGTTGCCGACCAGAATTCCATTTTTCAAACATTATGACAATTAAATGCCGAAAATCGTATGTATATATTTTCGCAAAAAAGATTTATAGTGAAATGAAATTTTCGAGACATAAAAAAAAGACACTAAAACCTCGCTTCTAGTTCAAAAAAGCTAAAAAACTCAAAACTTTGGCTCAAAATTTCTTACTTTTAATATTTTTCAGCTTAAAATCATTATAATATTCAAAAAAAAAAAAAATGAAAAAACTCTGATAAGTCGGTCAAAAACTTTTCAAGCCTTAATTTTAAAAAAAAAACTCACCAATAGTGGCTTCACAGAAGTTATCATTGGCCACTTCTGGCGCCAAATTCGCACCCATCAATACGCTGACTTCAATCTTCAGAATCTCCTTAATCTCCTCCGAAATCAGCTTGAGCCCTCCCTTCTTTTCTGTCGAAACTCCCTGAAAAACATGACTTTCAGAAATTTGAAAGTGGCCAATTTTATGTAATAACAGCCAGTTATGAATGTCAGCGTTTAAAAATGTAATTCAAAGTTTTTTAGTAAATTTTTTCATGCATTTTCAAAATCTCTACCTCATTTTGTTCTAATTGTTTGACGTCGAATGATATTCCCTGTTAATCAACACTTCAAAAACTCGAAAAAAAGCTAATTTTCTCAGGAAAAACTCACCTTGATCAATGAAATGGCTTGCGCATCGCTGGGGATTTGACCAATCAATTTCTCGCAAATTCCCTTGACAAATTGATGTGGCACAACGAACACCAAAACATGAGATCCTTGGCATGATTCGACGAGATCTGTGACGGCGACCTGGAAACGAAGAAGAAGAGTTTGATGCGCAGGTCAGAGAAAGTACGGTTGTTATCAACAGAAAAACAAGAATATGTTTATTGTTTTTTTGATAAGGGGCAACATGGGAATTGCAAAATATTATGATGTTGATAATTGTTTTTGTTTTGTGCCCGGGAAAGTTCAAAAATAGTGGATCAGAAATCTGATAGGTAGAAAAAGGAAAAATAATGAATTTTTGAGAAAATTTCTGAATTTTAGCTATATTTTCTAGAAGAAGGATTAGAGTTTGAAAACTTTTCTTGAATTTCGAGAGGAGTTGTAAATCAAAGTATTACAGAATTTTCACCAGTTTTCAGCGATTTCACGTATCAAGGAACCGTTTAGTATTTGAAAACTAGGAAAAAGCAATATTCTAATGCGAAAATTGAGATTTTCAGAGCTCAACTTCGAGATTTTCAAAGGAGATCCGTAAAAAATGATTACAGAATCTATTTCAGCATTTTAAGATTTTATAAAATGAATTTACTATGTACCGAAAAGTGCTGGCTTAAAAGAGGAAACATGACTTTAAAAATCCGGAAAACGGTGAACTAGAAGTCGGAAGAAAATCTCGTAGGATCGGGGTTTCCGTCCGAAAATAATTAAATTTTTCAGGCATAAAAAGAAATAATTTTTTGTAATTTCAAGATTTTTAATATTCAAAACTCTTCGAACTCTGGATTTGAAACGGTTTTTTCATATTTTATCGATAACAAGTTGTGAAAAGGGGTAAATAACTGTATTCAACTTCAAAGTTTCTGTTGAAATGAAGAAAAACGTCAAAAATTTGGAATTTTTCTACTTTTACTATTTCGGAAGTCGAAAACGACCAGAATTATTTCAAACCAAGTTATTTTAGAGTTCCAGAAGTTCCTGGTAATGCTCATTTTTCATGTCATTTCAAATTCTGACAACTTTCAAGTCATCAAAATTTCATGACTATATTTTTCAACAAGAAAAATGTGGAAATTTCTAGTTTTTTTTTTCATTCCAACCCACAAAATTCTCTGATTTCACTCACCACATTGGTCGGCAAAATTTTTCCTGGCAAATACTTGACATTCTCATGACGAGTATTGATCACTTCCGACAATTTCTCGCCATTCACAATCTCTTCGAAAACCCACATACGGACTTCTGGGTCAAAAACATCGGGATAAGCCTTGGTGGTGTTGCCAACAATTCGAGCAATCGCGGAACCCCTGAAATGAGCAAACTATCAGCCTTTAAAGTACGGATTTCAGAACTAACCAATTTCCAGATCCAATAATTGTAACCTTCTTTGGTGCCATTGTTAAAGGAGTTGTTGTAGTTGTAAAATATCGATAAATAGAGCCGAGCTGAAAAGGAGAAAAATTGAAAAAATATATTCGAACAAAAAATACATGCCCCCGAAAAACAACACAGGAAAAAAATGATAAGATGGTCAATGTTTTATGGGGGTATTTATTGATAGGGGAGAAATATCGAATGGGCGGTGCTTAGCCCCTTTCGAACTATGATCTCGTTAGCGATTGAAACAGGAGTGAAAAAATAAGGAGGCGGCAAATATTTGTTTTTTGAAATGACGAAACGTTTCAAAGAACTATTAAATTATGAAACTTTTTAGAATCAAATGGAGGGGAATGCAAAATTTGAGCAAGTTTTTCGAGTTTCTAGATTAGGTTTGGTTTTCCAGGTCACGCTCAATGATCTAAAATATCAAAAAAATCATGTTTTTGCTTGCGTCACGGTCGCGTTGCGTTTTATAAATAGTTTAGGAGAAAAAACGTCTACAGAGCATTAAAAAACTAAAAATAAGTAGAAAAAGGTGTTCGAAATTCTTGAAATATGTCGCGAAATGTTGAAAAATGCGGTGAAAATGAGATTTTTGTATGTTTCACGTCATTTTTTGACATTTTTCTCAAAACTTTCAATCAAGTGATGTAACACAACGTTAAGAAATGAAGTGAAATTGATGTTTCTCTACATTTCTCGTATTTTTTTGACGTTTTCTTCAATTTCTGGTTCTAGACCACCATCAAAAACCACTTAAAACCTCGAAAAAAACTGAAAATTAGTCTAAAACCACACTAAATTGAAGATCTAATTTGTCTTTATTTATTTGTGAGTGTGTCCAAAGTGTATAGCATTAGACTACGACTGAAAAAAAACTCCTACTAAAACAAGTAAACAACTATTTTGAGGAGAAATGTTCTATTTTTGCAGATAGAGAAAGAGAGCATCGAACAACAACTGTGTCTCAAAACGAGAAAATAAAAAACAACGAAAAAAAAGAGGAGGAATGTTATTTTCATATAAATAGATTGCGAGATAGATTCGCTTTGGTTAGATTCGCAGGTTCTTCGGGTACTGTAGGAGGCTTCTGTGGCTGATTTGGAGAAATTTGGGATCTATTTGAGGTGAAAATTCTAGACTAATAAGAGAAAAAGAACCAGTAACTTTCCCATGAGAAAAATAATTTTGAAAACAAAAATGCTCAAATTTTTGTGAGAATGAGGGGAATTTGAGAGTATAGCGATTCGAATCGACGAAAAAAATAGTTTTCCGATGAAATTGGACATGTAGAAACAGGTTCTGATATCGAAAACTCTATAAAATTTCACCTGAAGCTCATAAAAATATTTTGGCTTCTGAAACGGGCTGGAAAGAAAAGGAAAAAGGGATTCTTTTTTGCTGAATCCGGTTGAAAATGTAACTGATAACTGTTTTTCAGAAGTCGAAACCAAAAGAAACCGAACTTGCATGATGTTTTGAACATATTCTATGGAATCACGACTCGTAGGAACCGATTCTGACTTCGAAAAATTGTGAAACGTCATCTGAATCGCATAGAATCAAGATGGACAATGAAGAGCAGATGACCTCATATTTTGACTTCGTAGGAATCAAATTTGATATCTAAAATACTGTCAAGCTTCATCTGGAGCTCTTTGGAGAGCATGATTCAGCTCCAGGCTTCAAATTTTGTTAAAATGTTCTTCAAAACTATTTTTCAAATCGGTTTAGATATGGTAACAACTGTCAAACCCTACCTAAATATGAAAAAATTCCTAGCACACAAAAATCGATATTGAACAAGTTCCAGAGCTTTATGGAATCAACAAATTTAGTCAATGATCAGATTTTATCCGATGTCGTCATTCTTATCAATAAAAAACTTTTAAGACCAATTCATGTCTAAAAATAGCGCACTTTGATCAGTCATCACTTTTTTAAAGATTGCGATTAACTTCTTCTTATCATATCAGTGACGACTTTTAAAAGTGGTCTCATTCAATGAACAAAAAAAAAACTTACAACGCCACTAGTTTCTTCAGTAGTATTAGGAGTAACAGTGGTAGTAGTAGTTTCAGTCATTCTATCTGTTCAATGGGGAACCACTATTTTTATCCGGTTCTTTTTATACTAATCATCACATGGTGTGTATAACATCACTCTTCGATTCGAAATAGTACATCAAAACAGTGTTGAAAATCACGTGAATTATCTTTAAAAGAGGGGAAAGGTTCATGTGCGAAATTGCAAAGAAAAGAAAAAATATGAAATGTTTTGGCGAGAAGAAGTGAACAGTTGTGCTGTGCTAGGGGTGAGTAAAGATTGTGAAGGGTCTGTGCTAAACAAAGTTAGTCGAAACAACAAAAAGCATTTTTTTTTTATTTGCAAGAAAAAAGTGTCTGGGTCAGACAAATGTGAAAAAAACCGTTCGAAAAACGATATTTTTTGAGAAAACGTTAGCAATCAAAGTTCAGACCAATTTTTTTTTTCAATTTTCAGCACAGAATACTTCCAGAGCTAGGATTTTTCATATAGATTCTTTAACCCGTAGATTCTGATGCTGACATCAAATCAAGCCGTTGTTTTCGCTTAGACCGAGTAAAATTAACATTATAAATAGAGAGCGTTAAAAATTGGACTTATTTAGATCAACAAGGACAGACGATTGTACATGTATCACGTGAACTTTTTTAGAGGACGAATTTCTAGGAAAAAAAGTAGCTTCTATGTATTTTAAATCAAATTTCGAGCATGTCATGAGCCTGCAAAACTTGTTTTTATAGCATTTTAAATAGTAAACAAGGTTTCGTGTTAAGATTTTTTTCAAAACTTTTTGCGGAATAGATATATTGCAGTTTTCTAGTATTGGAAAATCTTCAAATCGTTAGTTACACTTCTTTTTTTTAATCACTGAAGTTTGACTTAAGTATGGATATTTGGGCTGTGTTTCATCATTTTGAACAACTTCCAGTGAACACTGAAGAGAAGAAAAAATTGTGGAACTTTATGCGACTTTTTGTCAAGTTCTGACTGAAAATCAAAATAGCAATTACCACAAACATGGTTTTTTTTTGCGTTTTGAACAATTTTTCCCACTTGATTTTCATCCAAATTTTAGAAGTTTTTGTGAAAATGAACGTGAGTATAAAATACCATATTAGTACTTCTACGCTAATGAAAACGACCGATTTGAATGAGAAAAAAGAGCATTTCCAAGGTAGGAGCCTCTCAAAAACCAAACACGAGACCTTCTTCAAAATGTCAAGATCCAGAAAATGAGAAAAATTTCATTAAAAATCTCACATTGTCTAAATTTAAAGATTTTCAACATGAAAGCTAGAGGATATTTCTTTTTTCGAAAACTGGATCGTAAAAAAAACATGAAATTCAATTGACAATGCCGAAAAACTAAAAAAAAAACGGCGAGAATCTATCATTTCTCTCAAAGGTTTCGTCATTTTCTACGCATATTAAATATGTAACTTTTGTAGCCAGTGACTGCAAAATTGCGAATTATTATTGAAGAACTTTGGAATTTGAAACCTATTGGAAACATTCATCGTACTATCAAAATAAACAAGAAAAGAATGAGAGAACTACAATGAAAATTTTTGTAGCCCGAAATGACTACAAAAAAATTACTATTCACTACATTGTACCACCCAAAAGATAAAAATCAGTCATGGGCGGAAAATATTGAAGAAAACGGCAAAAAGTGTAATATTTATTTTTTCTGTGTTGAAAACTTTCGTTTTTATTTCATTTTGATCAAATATTTCAACAAAAAATAAAACTCACTCGAAAAATGCGATTGAGCATCAACCGGCAAGCGATCCGACTTTCTGAAAAAAGAAAAATGTTTGTATTTCGTTGAAAAGTTACAACAACAAAAAAAGGTCGGACAACAAGGAAAAACGACGAGCGAAAAGAACAGAGCCGAAAAAAAACGGAAGGAAAATGAGAGAGCTGGAGGGTGCAGAGAAGGAGAGAGCAGGAAAAAACATATAGAAGAACTGATGAGAAGAAATTTGTGGTTGGATTGGTGCGCAGTTTTCATTCATTTTTTTGTCTCGTTGTTCAAACTTTTTTCGCACTTTGAACTTCATAGTCAGTTTTTTTAAAAGAAACCTCTCATTTTTGGGCACTATGGCACTGTCGCATAACTTTCAGAGCCAAAACGGGGCTTTTCACACGTAGACTTTGATTTTGATATCAAGATAGGCTGAAAATTTGTTTCAGATCATTGAAACTTGAGAATATCAGTAAAATTTATTGTCTTGTTAAGATGTTAAGTAAACCAAATGTGCTCTGTTGCTTCATATTGTTTTTGAATTTTGAATTCCCGGGTGTATTTCGCTACAAAACTATTTTATTTTCTCGAAACACCACCCGCATTTCCTTCAACCTAACGTCCACGTTATTTTTACATTAAATTCAGGTTTGAACTAAAAATATTTCCAGAACTTGACTGTTCGACATGGAAATTAAGGGATTTCGGGGACTTTTTGAATCGTAGAACCCAATTTTTCATGTTCATCTTTTTTTAATTTTGATATTCAACTCAATGGTGGGGTACGGGTAGTTGGTGATGTTTCTTTTAAGATCAACTTGTCAACTCCCTTTAACCCATTTTTAAGGAAAAGTTCCAAATATCACCGAAGCGCGTTTGTAACATCGAATAGATCCAAGACTTAATTTTTACTATTTAGTTTGAATTGGACTTTCCAAAGTCTGGGATGCTAACTGGTTATTATATACCAAAATTTGATCGCCATTTTTTGAAATTGTCATGCTTTCTCGGTTTATGAGGTGGTTTTGGCGAATTCTTTCCATCCGAAACACATTTTAGTTCGTAAAAATTAGTGAAAACTGATTTTTCGAATGAAAAAAAGTGTATTTTAATGGTAAGACCTCTCAGCCGTCAACGGAGCTCAGCCGTAAACTGAACATACACCAAAATTCTCGAAACTGTTCGAAAATCTCAATTTTTCGGTATCTGATGTAGTTTCGTGGTCATTATCAAGTTTTACTGGTCGAGGAACCCTACTACAATTTCCAAAGCGTTTCCACATTCGAAGTTTGTTCAAAACTTGAATCAGATGTTAAAGATTTTCACATTCCTGCTCTTATCATTCGCGTCTTCAACTGTTCTGCTACTGTTCTTTGAAACCGCATCGAATTTTAGTCAAAGATCGAAATGTTTATCAATTTCAAATTGATAAACAATTTTATTGAACACGCGGTTTTTTGCAATGTGCAATAAAACATTGCCACATATTTCAATTTCCGGGGACTTTTTCGTTTCACAAGGTCATGATCTAATTAATAAATCAAAACCAACATCGATTTCTACAAAACATCGCCATCATCATCATCATCAAAAACAACACATAAATATATTTCTCCCACGTTAAATATGTATACAATGTGTATGTATAAACATCATGCTTTTTCTTCCATCGGTGTGCAAAAATAATAGTACACATTTAGAAGTCAAAAAACAATAATAAAATAATAATAAATTCACGTTTTTCCACGCGGCGACCTTGAAAAACCACGTCATCAATATGGCACGTCGTCATCTCTATTTATTTTCATCAATTTCTATTTTTTCTTATGTGTTTAAATTTTGACTTTTTCTTGTGGTAACAGAGGTTCTTTGATGCGTGAAACTTGATTCTGTTGTCAAAATTCACTGAATATTCAAAAACGGTTGGATTCAAGCTCTCAGTGGCGTCAAATTTTGACATATTTCATTAATTACATTAGGTTCTTTGACTCGTAGAATTCAATTCTGCTATAAAAACTCACTCAAAGTTAGAAAACGGTCAGATTTTAGCTCCTAGTCGAATCAATTTGTGCTTAACAGCGCTATCAACCCATTTTTCTCGGTACCATTGGAACACTGGGTGAAAATTTCTCAAAAGCCAATTAGTATATATAATTTGTGTGAAAATAACAACGTTTTGTTCAGAAAATTGGATTATAAATATGCTCGATATGTATATAATATCATTTTCGCACAATTATTAGAAAAATATAAGATCCTGTGATTTTTAGTGAAAAAATCAAGAACTTCGGTTTGAAGAGCTTTTTTTTAACAATCTTCAAGTTTGACCCTAACAAGATTTTTTAAAAAATTATTGCTTCGATTGCTTCGAGACAGGAAATTATTGAGAAGTTCAATGAAATTTGGTAATGATTAGGATGCGAGTTGGGAGGTTATTTTTTTCATGCATTTTGTTCCGTAAAGGAAAAAAATTCGTAGTAAAGAACGATTTTTCAGATACTCGTCTCATGGAAGCTGATTTTTCAGGGAAGTGCAGGATGGTTTGTGGGATTGATTGGAGAGTTAGGAAGAAGTGATTTATGAGGTAATTTTTTTCTTGTATTTTGTTCCGTACAAAAAAAAATTCGTAGTTAAAAAAGCGATATTTCAGATACTCGTCTCGTGGGAGCAATTGTTTCAGGGAGCTGCAGGATGCCATCGATTTGATTGGAGACTTCGAAGGATGCATTGGAAGTTAGAAGGACTAGAAGGATGCGATTTTTGGGAAGTTAGAAGGACTCGAAGCTCCTTTAAATAAATTGTTTATGATTATATCATTTATTATATGTGTATATATTTCATGCTCAAATCAATGAATTATTATAATCAAAATTTCATGCGTTCCTCGGCCAATTTCTTGTATTCATTCATCATTTCCTTGCGATCAAGCGACTCGGCTACTGATTTGACCGCTTTGTTTAATTGATTTTATCGCTTCGGTCTTTGAGAAGTTCAAAAAGTGTCGATTCAATGACGGCATAAGGTAGTTGCCGCTTCCAATCGTTCAAAACAAGCCGATGGTGGCTTTTGGCAATTTACTGTACAAAACCGATGCAAACTGAAAAGTAATTCTTGATATGGGTTTTATTTTTCAGAAAAAATACGTACCTTTTATTCGCACAAAAAAAAGCCAGTCAATACGAGCGAGAATGTGGGGAGAAGATTATGAAGGCAAAAATTGTGGTATTTGGTCTGAAATATAGCAAAATCTAACTTTATATCATTATTAACAATTATTTACCTGAAGTACTAGGCGCAAATTCAACAACCAGCAAGTTTTTCGAGCAATTTCTTGTATTCATTCATCATTTTCTTACCATCAAGCGACTCAGCTACCAATTTGACCGCCTTGTTCAATACTTCTCTTGCTTTGTCTTGTCCATCTACGAGAGAAACCAAGAAAGCTGGAAAATTTAGAAAAATTAAATTTTTTCACTCATTTATAGAAAACTCACATTTGATAGAAGTTCACTGATTATAACACCCTTGAGGGATATTCTGGCGAGCGAAAACACTTCATTCTTCAAGATAATCGCATAACAAAACATGCAAAAAGCTGAAAACATAATAATTGTCGAAAAGAAAAGAAATAAATTGTCGAAAAGAAAAGTAAATTTTCAAAAACGGGATGAAATTACTTGTGTGCCGCATCTTGCCGAAGGGGCGGAGTCATGAAAATTGTTCAACTTTGTGCGGCGAACAAAATAAATACGCGACGAAAAATGACTGGTGAAAATGTTTTTTTTTTTTCAATGTGTTTTTTTACTATGTGCATCGTGTTTCCAAATGTTCATTAAAATCCAGTCTGGTATTTCGATTTTTTAAGTTCTTTTTCCGTTCCCAGTTTTGACCCCTATGTTCTGATTTTAAAATCCCATTTCAAAAAACCTTCGTGGCACACTAGTTTACTTTTTAGATATCAGGCAAATTATGAAAACCTTACTAACTTTTTTAAAAATAAATTGACACTGTAAGGCAGATCCGGTCTAAAAACGTATGTTTGTTGCTACAATGAAGCAACTCCATATTCACCTCTCTGGCTCACTTCTTTTTCAATACGAAACAATCTCAATAAGTGCCCGGTGCAAATTCTCATTCTAGCGTAGCAACCTGGAGCATTTTATGCAAAAGATATTCATAAAAAGCATAGGAGACAACGACAAATGCGTTGCCACAACGTTATGCGATGTTCAAAGCTGGAAAAAACGAGAAAAAAAGCGAAAAAAAACGTTCAAAGCACTCTCTCTGTTTCACACACTATTTCGTTCCTTCGCGTCGAGACCTTTGACAGTACTCT
>LR551195.1:0-73318 GCA_900536415.3 Caenorhabditis sp. 38 MB-2015
CTAAGGTTAAGGAGGGGTCCCATAATTTTTTTCTGGGGTACCAGTAGTGCCCTGAACCCATTTGCCAAGTTTGGTTAGCTTAAATTTTTTGGTTCCCGAGATATGCGTTTGGGGTAGGACCAGGACCTATCGATTATATCTATGATGCACAAAAGGAGGCACTCAATTGAAAACGTGTACTTTTCCAATTCTATTCATCCAAAAATTCTCAGGTTTTCATTATCTCAAGTTTTGTCTACTGTTTTTTGTTAATAAAAAATCAATGTGTTATAGTAATTTTTCCATGTAGCCACTCTTTCTCGGAACATTTCAGTTGTCAAGCAGCCACTCATTGATAATTATTTTAACTGTCAAGCAGCCACTCCTTGACAAATTTTTAGCTGTCAATTAGTCACTCCTTAATGGAACATATTGGCTTTCAAGCAATCGTTCCTTGGCAGATTTTTTATCCGTTTAACGGCCACTACTTGACAGAATGTTAAGCTGTCAAGCAGCCACCCCTTGACAGAAACGTTAACTGTCAAGCAGCCACTCCTTGGCAGAAATGGTAACTGTCAAGCAGCCACTCCTTAACAGAAACGTTAACTGTCAAGCAGCCACTCCTTGGCAGAAATGTTAACTGTCAAGCAGCCAGTCCTTGACAGAATGTTCAGCTGTCAAGCAGCCACTCCTTGACAAGTATTTTGACCGTCAAGCAACCACTACTTGATAGAATGTTTAGTTGTCAAGCAGTCACTCCCAGTCAAAATTTGGAGTAGATCGTCAACTTTGAGCTATCTTAAAATTTGTTGAAAAAAAGGTTTTTCAGAAAAAACATTTTTACATTTTTATTTTTCCAGATATCATTCTGGAGCACTTTGTCCCTACCTCTGAGCATGACTATGCAAAATATGGGGTCAAACGGAGCATTTTGAGCCAAGTTATGACTTTTGCTCGCTATTCTCCAGTTTTGTTTATTTTTTCGTTAAAAAAATCCATCCTTTCCATGTCAATTCGCATAAACAAAAAATCAAACGCTATCCGAAGCGACGAATTTAATAATGTTCGCTGGAGCACGTTTGCTGCACCATATGTGTGACGAGGGTTAGAGAAAAAAAACATGTCTAAAATATTGATTTTCTTTTTTTGAAACATCACATGAGCCGTTTTTCACTTTGTTTATTATATTATTCGGATTATACTTTTTCCATATGGAATTTTGTTTTCTACTAAATCGAATACGCTCTTTCACATAAAAAATTGTAAATTTTCAGATTCAAAACTCAATGGAGGATAATGACGAAATCAGAAGTTTGATAGATGACCTCAAAAAAGTGATGGATCACACCCCGATCGATAAACAGGATGAACTTCGTCAAATAATAGCCACTATAGAAAAGGAGATAAAACCACCAACAACAACGAAGATTGATGAAGATGTTCTTTCATTCACTGCCATGTTTAATCAAGCCCATAGAGCTAGTGAATTGGGAGTATTATTGTCACCAACCAAAGCTGGAGAAATATCCATCACTAATCAAATGCAAATCCTGGTTGCTGAGGTCAAAAAGATGAATGCGATGAATCCGTATAGTCCACCAACTGAAGAGCATATTCAGAAGTTTCGCGAGATATTGAGACCATTGGAGGGGAAAGTGATAATGCCACCTGGATGGCCTCGATTCACTATGCCTGATGAGAGGCAAATTCGAGAGTGTTTTGAGGCTGCAGCGATAATGGCACATCGAGCTGGTAAATCTGGTACCAAATCGATGAATAAACCGACGACTGCTTCAAGAAGAGACATTGATTCGAGGCCAAAACAAGAGGCGACACATCGAACTTTGCTTGAGGATGATTTGTTCCTCAAAGAGGACAGATTCGAAACAAGAAGATCGAGACTGATGAATTCTTCAATCAATGATAATACTCTATTCAATTCCATGTTTGAGATGGTTTATAAATATGACACATTGCCAGTTATTATGCCACCTACAAAATTCGGAGAAATCTGCATTATTAGCAAATTAAAATCGCTGGTGAATGAGGTCAAGAAGATGGTCGTATGGAATCGTAATAATCCACCAACAGAAGAGCAGATTCGCCAATTTCGTAAGATATTGGGACCTTTGGAGCATATTAAAATGCCACCTGGATGGGATCAATTGACTATGCCTGATGATGAGCAAGTTCGACGTTGCTTCAAATACGCGTCTTTGATGGAACCAAGAGGGAGAAGACCTGAATCCAGAAAGTTTACTAGAAAAGGTGAATTTTACTCGGAATATTTGGAGAGAGTGAAACGAGAGGAGGAGGAGCGCGAAAAAGAGACCAAGCCACAACAAGAATATTCGACGATTTTTGATGATGATGAAAGTGATGATGGGAATTTGTTTGGAGATACCGATGATGATGAAGAAAAATCTGGTAAGCCAACCAAACTGATGATTTCACCGCCTACTGGTCAAAAAGAGGATTACCTTAATGAATTAGCGACATCTCGAAATTACTTTAAGGATGATGGCTTTAGAACTGATGCTCTATTCACTGCCATTTTTAAGCGAGCTTATAGAGCGAACGCTTTCCCAGTAATTATGCCACCAACAAATAAGAAATCTGGAGAAATATCGGTCACCAATCAATTACAAGTCCTAGTTGCTGAGGTCAAAAAGATGAATGCGATGAATTCGTATAGGCGACCAACTGAAGAGCATATTGAGAAGTTTCGCGAGATATTGAGACCATTGGAGGGGAAGAAAAGAATGCCTTTTGGATGGGATGAATTCGTTATGCCTGATGAACGGCAAATTCGAGACTGTTTCGATTTTGCAGCGAGAATGGGACAACGAGCAGGTGGAGCTCAAAGAACAGAAGATGAGTATGAGCCATGGACTGCTTCAAGAAGAGACACTTTGTTCCTTGAAGATCACTCATTGGGAACAAACAGATCGAGAGTGTTGAATGCTTTAATCAAGGATGGTAATTCATTCAATTCCATGTTTGAGATAGTTCATAAATATGGAACATTGCCAGTCGTTATGCCACCTACAAAATTCGGAGAAATCTCCATCAACAATAAAATACGACTCTTGGTGAATGAGGTTGAAAAGATGAATGCAATGAATCCGTTTAGTCCCCCAACTGAACAGCAGATTCGCCAATTTCGCGAGATATTGGGACCCTTGGAGATGATTAAAATGCCGCCTGGATGGGCTCCATTAACTATGCCGGATGATAAGCAAATTCGACGTTGCTTCAGATACGCGTCGTCGATGGCACCAAGAGGAAGAAGACCTGAATCCAGAAAGTTTACAAGAAAAGGTGAATTTTATTCGGAATATTTGGAGAGAATGGAAGAGTCGAAGGCTGCTGAGGAAAAGGTTAGAAGAGATATCTCGACGCTTTTCGATGATGATGATGATAGTGATGATTTTTATGATGATATGTTTGGAGCTAGAGCTGATAGATTGGCAAGATCTCTTCAAAATGGATTGAAAAGAAATATTATGCTAGCTTATGATGAGAAGAAGGAGAATGCGAGTCATACTGTAGTTTTTGTGTGGGATTTGGATGAGATGACAATGATGTCGAAAATGGAGGAGATTTCGGAAAAGGTGAGTTTTTATATACTAAATCGATGCTTCTGATCACGATCCAGTAGTCAATTTTTACCATAGACTTCTTAGAAAAAAGTTATGAGCTCTCAAAAAGAGTAGACATCTATCTAGACCTCTAGGTCGATCCAATACCTCGATTTATGACAAAACTGGTACCAAAGCTGGTGAAAATATGTGTATATACTAAATCGACCCTTCTGATCACGATCCAGTAGTCAATTTTTACCATAGACTTCTTAGAAAAAAGTTATGAGCTCTCAAAAAGAGTAGACATCTATCTAGACCTCTAGGTCGATCCAATACCTCGATTTATGACAAAACTGGTACCAAAGCTGGTGAAAATATGTGTATATACTAAATCGACCCTTCTGATCACGATCCAGTTGTCCATTTTTACCATAGACTCCTTGGAAAAAAGTTATGAGCTCTCAAAAAGAGTAGACATCTATCTAGACCTCTAGGTCGATCCAATACCTCGATTTATGACAAAACTGGTATCAAAGCTGGTGAAAATATGTGTATATACCAAATCGACCCTTCTGATCACGATCCAGTTGTCCATTTTTACCATAGACTTCCTAGAAAAAAGTTATGAACTCTCAAAAAGAGTAGACATCTATCTAGACCTCTAGGTCGATCCAATACCTCGATTTATGACAAAACTGGTACCAAAGCTGGTGAAAATATGTGTATATACCAAATCGACCCTTCTGATCACGATCCAGTTGTCCATTTTTACCATAGACTTCCTAGAAAAAAGTTATGAACTCTCAAAAAGAGTAGACATCTATCTAGACCTCTAGGTCGATCCAATACCTCGATTTATGACAAAACTGGTACCAAAGCTGGTGAAAATATGTGAATATACCAAATCGACTCTTCTGATCACGATCCAGTTGTCCATTTTTACCATAGACTTCTTAGGAAAAAAATTATGAACTCTCAAAAAGAGTAGACATCTATCTAGACCTCTAGGTCGATCCAATACCTCGATTTATGACAAAACTGGTACCAAAGCTGGTGAAAATATGTGTATATACTAAATCGACCCTTCTGATCACGATCCAGTTGTCCATTTTTACCATAGACTTCTTAGAAAAAAGTTATGAACTCTCAAAAAGAGTAGACATCTATCTAGACCTCTAGGTCGATCCAATACCTCGATTTATGACAAAACTGGTACCAAAGCTGGTGAAAATATGTGTATATACTAAATCGACCCTTCTGATCACGATCCAGTTGTCCATTTTTACCATAGACTCCTTGGAAAAAAGTTATGAGCTCTCAAAAAGAGTAGACATCTATCTAGACCTCTAGGTCGATCCAATACCTCGATTTATGACAAAACTGGTACCAAAGCTGGTGAAAATATGTGTATATACCAAATCGACCCTTCTGATCACGATCCAGTTGTCCATTTTTACCATAGACTTCCTAGAAAAAAGTTATGAACTCTCAAAAAGAGTAGACATCTATCTAGACCTCTAGGTCGATCCAATACCTCGATTTATGACAAAACTGGTACCAAAGCTGGTGAAAATATGTGAATATACCAAATCGACTCTTCTGATCACGATCCAGTTGTCCATTTTTACCATAGACTTCCTAGAAAAAAATTATGAACTCTCAAAAAGAGTAGACATCTATCTAGACCTCTAGGTCGATCCAATACCTCGATTTATGACAAAACTGGTACCAAAGCATGTGAAAATATGTGTATATACCAAATTGACTCTTTTGATCACGATCCAGTTGTCCATTTTTACCATAGACTTCTTAGGAAAAAAGTTATGAGCTCTCAAAAAGAGTAGACATCTATCTAGACCTCTAGGTCGATCCAATCCCTCGATTTATGACAAAACTGGTACCAAAGCTGGTGAAAATATGTGTATATACCAAATTGACTCTTTTGATCACGATCCAGTTGTCCATTTTTACCATAGACTTCTTAGAAAAAAAGTTATGAGCTCTCAAAAAGAGTAGACATCTATCTAGACCACTAGGTCGATCCAATACCTCGATTTATGACAAAACTGGTACCAAAGCTGGTGAAAATATGTGTATATACCAAATCGACCCTTCTGATCACGATCCAGTTGTCCATTTTTACCATAGACTCCTTGGAAAAAAAGTTATGAGCTCTCAAAGTAACACTAATCGATAGAGAGGGGGTCTAGCGGATAGCATTTTCAAACGGGGCATAACTTTTTTCTAAGAAGTCTGTGAGACATTTGAACATCAGCATCGTGATCAGGAGGGTTGATTTATTCTATAGCTGTAAATCGGCTTAAAATTTTCATAGGTAACACTCTGAAAAGCATGCCTGAAAATTTGAAAAAAAAAATTTATAAATATTCCCAAATCAAAAAAAAATCATAAAAACATACTAAATCGACCCTCCTGATCACGATCCTGATGTTCAATTTTATCAAAGACTTCTCAGAAAAAAGTTATGCGCCTTTGATAGGATTTTCAGCACTATCCAGCTTTAATATGAATTTTTCCAGAGACCAGATATCGACGCAATGTCCCTTGATGGATTGATCGACAGAGTCTTAATGAGTGTTGATATTTCAAACCCCGATGAAGTTGATGGAAAAGATGTGTTGAATATTAGAGATGCACTTATAGGCGGTCAATTTCATGGCTCGAAGTTATACTTTTTACAAAACTTGTATGAAGCAGTAGCCAAGGAGAAGAAGAATGATGATCCATTGATAAGTCATGGTATAAAATTTGCACCTGAGAAAAAAATTGAGCACAATTTTTTTTCAGAGCTTTTGGAGAGATGTGGATTAAGAAAAGAGAGAGAGCGCCTCAACAAGATCGCTTCGGATGTCCAATCCATTCAACATCAACGTTGGCAAAGTGTTAAAAAATCATTGGAGATTGTCAACAAACGATCAAATGCGTCACGTGTCCACAATTATGCGAACGTTGTTCTCTGTGAGAGAGGCGTGGCTCAAGCGGCGGCTGAGCTCTTGGTATCGGGATTGGCTCCATCGGTTCCAATCGAGAATATTTTCTCAAAACAGCGCACCCTCGTTTGGCGGAGAATTCAGGAGCGATTTGGGGAGAGTTGCCGGTTGATCTATATCACTTCGAATATTCGATCTTGTCCAAGAGATGTGAGTAGCTATTTTTAGCTCCTAAGCTATTAAAATGAGGCTGAAAAAATAATTCAATAACATATATTAAAACTACTGTATATCTTTAAAGGGACACTTCGATGTTTATACATTACATCAGACCTGCAATTTTCTTTCATTTTTTTTTGAAAACAAAAATCGACGTGTCCCTTTGAAATGATACAGTTTGAAAGCAACAAAAAACCTGCAGAAATAATTGAGAATAACTACTGTATCAATTTAAAGGGACACGTCGATTTTTGGTGTTTTTTTAATTAAAAAGTGACACTTTTCAGACCTAGAATTTTCTTTAATTTTTTTCTGAAAACAAAAATCGACGTGTCCCTTTAAACCAATACAGTACTTTTGAAAAAAAAGAGAATAAATAGAATAACTACTGTATCAATTTAAAGGGACACGTCGAATTTTAATTTTTTTGTAGGTCTGATATACATTATATCAGACCTACAATTTTATTTTATTTTTTTCCTAAGAAAAATCGATGTGTCCCTAAATAACTACCGTATCAGTTTAAAGGGACACATCGATTTTTGCACTTCACTTTTCAAAGTTCTGTTTTCAGTTTGGTGTTCGAGCTTGCGAGGTCAATTATGATGGATCAATCGACTGTATCTACAATGCCCAACGCGATTCTCTCAAATAAATAATTTTTTTTTTGACCAAAAAATAATCCACATATATAATATTCTATTTTCCTGCTTTCATATCATGTATCTCATATATTTTGTATTTTTTGTGTTGTGTGAATAAAGAATCAATAAACTTCTTGGCTGAAAATTTCAGATTTAGAATTATTTTTCTTAAAAAGCAAAAACGGCATCGTTTTCAGCGTTTCCTGAGCTACAAAATGATATATGTCTCGTCGAAAAAATTCCATTTTTTCATGCCGAAATTTGACGAACAAAAAAAGCATATTCAAATTACGCGGCTGTTCGCTAGAGCACACTTGGCCCATCAATTAGTATAGCGTGTTTGGGGGAGGATTAGGCAAGCAGACATTCATGTTTGTTTCGAATATATATTTATATTTTATAATTGATTTTTATTTTTTAACTTTCTAGGTGTCAAAAATGAACAATGATTTTCCGGGAGTGTTGAATCAATTAGTGACATTGATGCATAGTCAAATGATGCGGAGCCCTGACCAGTTGGCTCAAGATTTTCAACTCTTTTTGTCCCTTATGAACCGGCCAGTTGAGCCAAATCCATCTGGAGCAGCAATGGAAGACCTCGCGCGAGAATTCGATCAATTTGTGAGCATTCGGGAGAATGAGCAGGGTCCAGCTCCGCCTCCGGTTCCGCCTCCGGCTCCAGCTCCAGTTATAGGTCCAATGTCAATTATCAATGCGCATGCTCACCAAATTCGTAACCTAATGTCGATGCGGCGACACAGAACTCACGGCGATCAAGTTCGTCAACGTTTACGAGAGAGTTTGCGTATCTCGCGCATGCTCAATGCGCAGATGGATTTGCGAACGATGACGCAAGCGATGCGTCTCGCCAGACCGACACCACGACAACCAGTGATCAATCCGAACATGATTCATGAGAACAATATTCGAATGAATATTGTGATGGCGTATAATCAGAGGCCATCGAGTTCTGGAGTGGCAGTTCGGGGTGAAGATGAGCATACGATTGCGTTTGTGTGGGATTTGGAGGATATGACGATGTTGGCGAAGAGAAGATTGGAGAAAATTGCGGAAACGGTGAGTCATCTTGCTTAAAATTGAATCTTAAGGACAAAACGTGTTCAAAATCTTCACGTAAAAATGAAGCTGAAAAAAATGTGCTTCAATTTTCACCAGATTTTACCAATTTCTAGGGGCATCGATTTTAGCTGAGGATGTTGCTTTAACAGTGGTCCGATCTAGTCTGGCCTGGTTCGATCTAGTCCGATCTGGTCTGGTCCAATTTGGGGTCGATCTGGTCTGGCCTAGTCCTGTCTACCCATTTCGATCTAGTCTTGTCCGAACTAGAGACCGACCTAGGTGATCTAGTCTAGTCTACTCTGATCTGATGGGGTTCGATCTAGTCCAATCTGACCTAGTCTAGTCCGGTCTGATCCAATCTGACCTAGTCTAGTCCGGTCTGATACAATCTGGTCTGATCTATGTTGATCTAGTAAAATCTAGTCTGGTCCAGTTAGGCTGGTCTGATTCGATCTAGGTCGATCTAGTCTGGTTTGATCTAGTCTAGTCCGATCTGGCTACGTTTGGTCTAGTCTTGTTCGATCCAATCCGATCTAGGTCGATCTACTCTAGTCTAGTCTGGTCCGATCTAGACTGGTCTAGTCGGGCTAGTCTCGTTCGATCTTGCTTGATCTAGTCCGATCTACTCTATTCTAGATCGGTCTAGTCTGTTCCGATTTGGTCTGGTCCGTGCTATCCTGGTCTAGTTTAGTCTGTTCTGGTCTAGTCTTGTTCGATCTGGTTCAATTCAGTCCGATCTGATCAAATTTAGTCCGATATGGTCCGATCTAATCTAGTCTTATCCGATCTGGCCTGATCTAGGTCGACCTAGATTGATCAAGTCCAATCTGATCTTGTTCGATGTGGTCTAGTCTGGTCTTTTTCGTTCTAGTCTAGTCCAACCTAGGTCGATCTAGTCCGATCTAATCTGGCCTGATCTAGAACGATCTAGTCTGATCTGGTTTGATCTAGTCCGTTCTAATCTAGTCCGATCTAGTCTGGCCTGGTTCGATCTAGTTCCATGATATACGTGATTCCAGAACCTAGACATCGACGCAATGGCTCTCAGTAGACTGGTCGACCAAATATTAACGGCTAGTGGTTTCGGCGACCCCGACGAGGTCGCCTCCCGCTTCGTTGCCAACATCGAAGACGCATTCAACAGCGAATATTCGCATGCTCGCAAATACCTTGACCTCAAAAATTTGTACACCCAAGTGTCGATGGATACAACTGATTCGAGAATCAGTAATGCACTTCTCGAAACATTGGGAATTATTGCGGAGCAAGAAGATCTACGTTACATCGCCTTGAAAGTTCAGCAAATTCAACACCATCGTTGGAAAAGTGTGAAGAAGTCGTTGAACCTAGTCAACCGAAAATCAAACGAATCACCCATCCACAAATATGCCAACGTTGTTCTAAGCAAGAAAGGCATCCCCCAAGCGGTCGCTGAGCTCATGGTTGCGGGACAGGCTTCATCGATTCCCATCGAGAATATCTATTCGCGATTCAACATGTCAAAAACCCTGGTTTGGCGGAGAATTCAACGACGATTTGGGACGAATTGCACATTGATCTATGTCACTTCGAATTTCAGATCTTCCCCAAAAGATGTGAGCAACATATTTTTCAAATATATACCTTAAATCAATAAGTACCCTTTTTTAGATCACCATCCGACTTGCCAAGGTTAATGACGAGGGATCTATCGACTATATCTACAATGCTCAAAGAGTCGCACTTGAGTGAAAATCAGGATTATATATAACTATATACATATCTTTGTATTTATATTTTTCTCATAAATAATATCATTAATTAATTGGTTGAAAAGAAAACAGTATTGTTCGGTAGAGCGCGTTTGCCACATCAAAACTTGTTGTGAAGAGGATTAGAGAAAAATACATTGTATTTATTTGTTTTTATTTTAGAATACGAAAAATAATAGAAAATATATTAAAACTACTGTATAGCTTTAAAGGAACATGTCAGTTTTTAGGGAAAGATTTTTAAAAAAAATAAAGAAAATTGCAGGTCTGATATAATTCTTTTTGGAATCTCATAACTAGTGTATCGGTTTCAGACCTGCAATTTTATTTCAAATTTCAAATAAAAATCAACGTGTCCCTTTGAATTGATACAGTACTCTTTTTTAAATTATTTTTTAATGTTTGAAAGCCGCAAAACGAAAAACAAACCCGTAAAAATAATTTCTTTGAAAAAAAACTACTGTATATGTTTAAAGGGACACGTCGATTTTTATTTTAGAAAAAGTTTGTAGGTCTGGTTCAATGTCACAAGTTGAAATATTATAAAATAGGTTTTTTCAGTGTTCAAACTTGCAATTTTATTTTATTTTCCTTTAAAAATCGACGTGTACCTTTAAATTAATACAGTAGTATTTTCAAAATTATAACTACTGTATTAGTTTAAAGAAACACGTCGATTTTCATTTGTTTTTTTCTAAAGTTTGCCTCTGGTGTGGTAATGGTTTTTTTCCTAATAATTTTCTTATTTTTCTTGTTAAAATTAATATTTTTGCGGTTGTTCGATAGAGCGCGTTTGCTGCATCAATTTGTTTGTGTTCAATGGAGAGTGGTGAGAGAAAGAAACATTTTATTTTTGTTTGTTCGTTTCGAAAATATATTTTCCTATGCGAAAAATTGAATTTTCTGTATTTTTCAGCCACTCACATGGAAAAGTTCATCAAAAACCTGAAAAACAGGCCAGAGCCATCAACATTGCCAACAACTGATGAGCAACTCAAGGATTTTCGTGAATTATCCACGTTGATGATAAAAGAAGGAGCGCAGAGTGGGAAATTGTCAAAAATGCTCGAAAATATTTTGTATGAAAATTGTTTGCGGACCAATATTGTTCTTCCGGTGAGAGATCACGCCGAACGTTTGATGTGTTTTGAGGCCGAGCCGTCAGACTATAGTGTAGTTTTTGTATGGGACCTTGACGATATCACAATGTTGTCTGAGTGGCGTTTGCAACAAACATCGACTTGGGTAAGTGATGGCTAGCTCGGGATGAACCTGATGCGTAGCTTGGGTACCCAAATGTGTAGCTAGAGAACCTCGTGGATGGCTCGGAAACCCAGTGGGTAGGTAGAAAACCTCGTGGGTAGCTAGGGAACCTGGTGGGTAGATTGGGAACCCGATGGGTAGCTAGGGTACCCAGTTGGTAGGTAGAAGACCTTATGGGTGGCTAGGGAACCCGATGGGTGGGTTGGGAACCTGATGGGTAGCTAGGGTACCCGATGGGTAGCTAGGGAACCTGGTGGGTAGATTGGGGATCCTGTTGGGTAGCCAGGGCCCTCGGTGGGTAGGTTAGGGACCTGTTGGGTAGCTTGTGAGCCTGATGGATAGCTAGGGAACTTGATAGGTATCTCGGGAACCTTGTGGGTATCTTGGGAACCCTGCGGGTAACTCGGAAATCCGGTGGGTAGTTCAGGAACCCGGTGGGTAGCTCGGAAACCCAGTGGGTAGGTAGAAAACCTCGTAGGTAGCTAGGGAACCTGGTGGGTAGATTGGGAACCCGTTGGGTAGCTCGGGAACCCGGTGGGTAGATTGGGAACGCTTTGGGTAGCTTGGGTACCCGGTGAGAGGGATATTTTCTGACTCGGCTTCGAAAATAGTTTACATTTTTCAGAGAAAAGACATCGACGCCATGTCACTTCACAAATTAATCGAAAAAATTCTAACAAAATTGGATCTCGTCGATCCGATCGCAACGCGAAGCGTCGTCAACATCGAAGACGCCTTCAAATGCGACTTCTCCTATGCTCCAAGATACGATGAGCTCAAAAATATCTACAATAACTTGTCGAAAGTGGAGCACGCGATTCCGATGATAAATCATGAGCTCCTCGAAACATTTGACATGCTCGCCGACGAAATGCAACTCTGGCAAACCACCGCGAAAATGCAAGACTTCTATTGGCAAAGATGGAAAAGTATCAAAAAGTCGTTGGACTTGGTCAACCAGCGATCAGAAGCATCAACGATTCACAATTATGCCAACGTTGTGATCAGCGAGCAAGGAACTGCTCAAGCAGCTGTCCAACTCCTGATATCTGCTCATTCTTCAGCATGTCCCATCGAGAATATTTATTCGACATTTGATATGCCGAAGAATATCGCATGGAGAAGGATACAAAAACGATTTGGGGAAAATTGCCGGTTGATATATATCACCTCACGACTACATGCTTGTCCACATAAGGTTAGTATTTACTAAATCGACCCTCCTGATCACGATCCTGTATTTCAATTTCTCCATAGACTACTTAGAAAAAAGTTATGAGCTCTCAAAAAGAGTAGACATCTATCTAGACCTCTGGGTCGATCCAATACTCCGATTTATGACAAAACTGGTACCAAAACTGGTGAAAATATGTGTATATACTAAATCGACCCTCCTGATCACGATCCTGTGCTCCAATTTTTCTATAGACTACTCAGAAAAAAGTTATGAGCCTTTAAAGTTACAGTAATCGATAGAAAACTTAATACGAATGCGCAATCGATTCTGTTCAAGCTAAAATCAATTGGACAATTAAATTCCACAGAAATCTTGTGTATATACTAAATCAATCCTCCTGATCACGATCCTGTACTCCAGTTTTTCCAAAGACTTCTTAGAAAAAAGTTATGAGCCTTTAAAGTTTTCTCATTTTCAATTGATTTCACCCGTTTTATTGACAAATTCAACGTTTCCTCAAAAGTTGTACACTGACCTCCTGATCATCATGATATACTTTTAATCGCAAAAATATATTTTCAATCTATCCGACGAAATAGTGAGTAAAAAAGAGAGAATCAGAGACACTTGTAGGTCAAAATGACAGGTATAACTTTGATATTTAGTTCATAACTTTTTTCACAAAAATTTCCATCGGATAAAAAATACGATATGTTATTCAGGAAGTCGAACTCTATAAGAATACAAATTTAAAAAAAAATTGAACCAAAAAAAAAAATGAAATTCGCCCTCATGGGGAGTCGAACTTGCGCGCTCCATTGCATGGCAAGTCCGATCTGGCAGATGAAGCAACGTCGAGGACGGTTAGTCGATGGTTCGATCCCGGATGGTGAAACTTCTCGAATTTTTTTATTTTTTATTTATTGACGTGTCTGGGAGCATCAGGATCGTGATCAGAAGGGGATATACATAAATTTTCATTGAGAAATTAATTGTCAAACGTTTTTTTCTTCAATTTTTGGAACATTTGGAGCATCTTATATCTTGTTATTTTCAGATGAACATCGGAATTTGCCCAGTCAAATCTCAAGGTCCCCTCGATTATATATACAATGTTCAACAAAGCTCACTTGAATGATAAAAAATCATAATTTTCAGGTTATACATCTCACATACTCAGGTACTTACTAATAATAATGTATATTTTTTGTATATAAATATGAATAATAAATAAATGTATATAAAATTGCTCGTCAAATTTGGTGTGTGCAGATTCTGAGAAACTTACAAGGCTTTTTTGCAAAAAAAAATGAGCGTGTAGGTCGAATTTGTGTGCAAACACGGTGACGATCTTTTGCACAGAAAATAAATTTTTGGTGAAAAAGATGTCAGGTAATAACTATATCTAGCCACCCATTTTTTCCTTTTTTTCTTTATCAATTTCATTTTTTCTTGATTATTTGTGAGAACTCTTCAGAATCTCACAGAAGTATTTAGAATCTTTCAGAATCTCTGAGAAGGATTCAGAAGTCTTCAGCAACTTCGAGAAGGATGCAGAGTTCTTCAGGATCTCTCAGAAGGATTCTGAATTCTTCAGAATATCTCAGAATTATCCAGAAAGATTCGGGGTCCTTCAGAATTATTCAGAAGGATTCAGACATGTTCAGAATCATCCAGAAGGATCCAGAACTCTTCAGAAGCTTTCAGAAGAATTCAGAACTCTTTGAAACGTCTCAGAAGGATTCAGAATACTTCAGAATCTCTCAGAAGGGTTCAGAATACTTCAGGATTACCCAGAAGGATTGAGAACTCTTCAGAATCACTTTGAAGGTTTCAGAATTCCTCAGATTCTTCCAAAAGGATTCAGAACTTTTCAGAATCTACCAGAAGGATTCAGAGTCCTTCAGAGTTATACAGAAGGATTCAGAATTGTTCAAAATCTTCCAGAAGGATTCAGAATTCTTCAAAAGCTTGCAGATGGATTCAGAATGTCTCAAAATGTCTCAGAAGGATTCAGAATTCATCAGAATCTTCCAGAAGGATTCAGAATGTCTCAGAATGTCTCAGAATGTCTCAGAAGGATTCAGAATCTCCCAGAAGGATTCAGAGTGTCTCAGAAGGATTCAGAATCTCCCAGAAGGATTCAGAATCTCCCAGAAGGATTCAGAAGGATTCTCATTATAATAAATTGTTCATTTTTCAATAAATCAATTACAATTATGTCTTCCCGTACATTTACGTGAATCCGTCTCACTCTCAGCACACTCAATCTCCTCCCAATCATCATTTCGAGCTCGTATGACACGTCGTTTACGAGTTTGAGTGCCTTCTCCACAACTGGCTGAACAACTCGACCATCTTGACCAAGGTCCAACTTGACATGCTAGCTTGACAGCTGGAAAATAGAGGATTTGACATGGCTCAAATTGATTTTAAAACTCACGACAAGGTCTTAGACGACATTGGAGCTCTTGAATCATATGCTCGGAGCACTGATTGCCCCCATTCCTTGGTAATTTGACGATTTGCCTCGTCCTCTGCTTCTTGCCTCGTCCACAGCTCACCGAGCAAGCACCCCACGCTGTCCACTTGCTCACCTCGCAATCCACCCTGGCTCCACCATCCATCACACCATCCGATTGATCGCCGAACTCTTCGAAGAGTTGCTGATTCGGAACGAGTGCTTTGTTTTTCTCGTAGCCTGGGAGGCAGATTTGCTTGCATTCTTCTTCGGTTTCGAATTGATTGCGGTTGCCTTTGCAACCGGTGAAAATGAATCGTTCGCATTTTGAGGTTTGAGAATTGAACCAGTAGCGAGGGAAACTACCGCCACATTGACCCGTTTGCTTTTCTTCTTGGCAAATTTCTGAAAATAAAATTTTTGGGGGAATTGGAAGGTCAATTTTTAAAAGAACATGACGATTTTTTAGCCTGAGCCTGAGCCTGAGCCTTAGCCTAAGCCTGAGTCTGAGCCTAAGCCTGAGCCTGAGCCTGAGCCTGAGCCTGAGCCTGAGCCTGAGCCTGAGCCTGAGCCTGAGCCTGAGCCTGAGCCTGAGCCTGAGCTCTTTTTCTCACCTTCCGAATTGATCTCAATAAACCTCCTACACGACTGCAAACTACAATCATCCTTCTCCTGCAAATTCACATGCAAACATCGTTTCTCATGTTCAGCATAAAAAAACAGTCTCGTCCGAACTTTGACCCCCTCATCACACGACGCCGAACACGGCGACCAATCGGACCACGACGTCGTCTTGCATAGTGGATCCGGTGTGACGTTGCAATCCTCGCCGTTCTCTCCGATGCACATATCTTTTCGTTGTAGCTCGACGTTTGGACAATGAGCCGATGGGTTGATGAGCGTTCGATTGCGGCTACGTTCACCGTGGCCGCATTCAACGCTGCATTCTCCCCAAGCACCCCAGGAGCTCACTTGACATTTTGAACTGAACGCTTCAGAATCTGGAAAAAAGTTTGACGTTGTTTTTGTTTGTATGCTTCTCTACGCCCTCTTCAACTAACACACTATCTCGCTTTTCAAACATTTTTTCCGGTTTTTTTTTTAAGTTTATGATTTTTATGAAAACCTGAATGTTCTCCAGAATTCTTAAAAATTAAGAACCAATTTTTAAGCTCAAAATTGAATGCTTCAGAGGCTTTCTAGCTTTCAAAAAAATGTGGAAGAGAAAATAAAAGTGTTGGTTTCCTAGGTCATATTTATTTTATTTTAATTTTTCCATTTTTTTCCTTTCTTTTTAGACGTTTTCAGAATTCTTCATTATTTTCTGTCACTTTCAGAGAATCAGCTTCAGAATCTGAAAGAAAATGTCACGTTTTTTAGTGTGTATACTTCTCTAAACCCTCTTCAACTAACACACTATCTCGCTTTTCAAACATTTTTTCTAGTTTGTTCAAAAGTTTGTGATTTTTATGAAAACCTGAATGTTCTCCAGAATTTTTAAAAATTAAGAACCAATTTTTAAGCTCAAAATTTAATGCTTCAGAGGCTTTTTAGCGTTCAAAAAAATGTGGAAGAGAAAATAAAAGTGTTGGTTCCCTAGGTCATACAATTTATTTGTTTTATTTTTCCATTTTTTTTAAAACTTTTTAGACGTTTTCAGAAATTGTTGTTCATTTTCAGTTATTTACAGAGAATCAGCTTCTAAATCTAAAAAATTTTCCGTTTTTTTAAAAGTTCGTGCTCAAGAACTTTTTAAATCACTTTTTTTTAGCTTAAAATTCAATATTTCAAATGATTTTTAGCTTTTCAAAAAAAGTTTTTTATTAAAATATTTATTCGAAAAAATGTGGAAGAGAAAATGAAAGTGTTGGTTTCCTAGGTCATATTTACTTTATTTTTCCGGTTTTTTCAGAGTTTTCAATGTTTTCAGACATTTTCATGTAATTGCTGTAATTTTCAGAAAATCCATAACTTTTCAAACACCTCTGAATACCTATAAGCTCGCATTTTTCCTTCTTTTTTATAAAAATTTAAAACTATTTTTATATGTGTGTGCGTGGCGCAGTGGTAGTCTGCCGGTTTCGCAAGTGAGAGAGCTTGGGTTCGAGGTCGCAAAGGCGCGGAAATTTTTTTTTTTTTTTAAATCTCACCATCGCACTCATTAATTTTCGCATTACAAAACTGTTTCTCCGAAGTCTGTCGATGACACATGAAAACTTGCGCCTTAATAGGGAAAACGTAGACACGACTACGTATGCGAATTCCTTTGCCGCATGTCGCCGAGCATAAACTCCACGGCTCCCATTGCGTCATCATACACTCGCGGCGATCCGCATACTCTTCGTCTTCACTAGTGTTGGTGATATTGTGCGCCTCCGCTTTGTACTCGTCGTCACTTTTGCATGTGGATTGAGTTACCTGAATGGGAACTATGTGATCATGTGCTCGAGATCCTAGAGCTCACATTCTTTCTCCTGAGCACAACTCGAGCCATAGTTGGGATTGTGTCGGTTAGCTCATTGTAGAAGGGGTTTTGTGGATTGAGCTTGGTTGTTATCCAGTGAATCGGCTCTCTTGGTTCGGTAGGAGAGTTAGGACTCTGAAAATGCACACTTTTCAGTTCTCTCTATCTCTCTATCTCTCTATCTCTCTCTATCTCTCTATCTCTCTATCTCTCTATCTCTCTATCTCTCTATCTCTCTATCTCTCTATCTCTCTATCTCTCTATCTCTCTATCTCTCTATCTCTCTATCTCTCCATCTCTCTATCTCTCTATCTCTCTATCTCTCTATCTCTCTATCTCTCTATCTCTCTATCTCTCTATCTCTCTCACCATATACGTTGGTCCAGAGTCTGTGCCAGCATCGAATGGCTGTAATTCCAGCACCCGTTCCTCCACCCAAGAACAATCAGGCAAGCACAAATTCACCGCCGACAACCCTACACACCAATCTGGTGATGGTCCAAACATGGTGGCCAGCGAGACGAAATGATGATACTTGTTGACGACGAAATGCGATCGGGTAACACCTTGAACATCGGGAAACCACAGGCCTTTAACCTTCATCAGACTTCGAACCTCGGAAGCCTTCGCTTTGGCCTCGGCTTCGGCTTTGTAGGTGTTTCCCCACTCGGCGATCTCCTTCATACCATCGGTTGAGGGGGTTCCAATGCTCCAGAGGGAGTAGTTGGCGGAATGCGAGGTGCCCAACATGTCGGTGAAGTGGGTGAGATGTTCTACTGGAATATGGGTGTCTTCGTCGCGTGAACGCTTGGTGAAGTGGTTAAAAGGAGTGTCTACGGTGCTGAAGGTCAGGGGATCGAACCCCTGACCCTTCGCACCAAACCTGACCACCTTACCACTATACCAATCACTCACATGTTGGATAATCCTTCGGATGCGTTGTCTTGCTCCAAATTCCGGTGAATTCTAGCTCATATTGTGCAATGTCGCAAGCACAGCACTTTGCTGTGACGTCATCGACCGGTTTAAGAACTTCAGCGCCTTCTGAAAATGAGAATCAGCAAGTTCGCTCTATAGTTAACTCCAATTTTCTATTTTAAAAAATAAGTTTTCAATGGTTACGGTATGCAAAAGTGTTTGCACACAAACAAAAGCGGCGTCTCATTGAGTTCAAAAAACGAAGATTTATTCTATTTCGTAAAAAATTGTTTTTTCGTTTTTTGAACTCTCCAATGCGCTGCTTTTTTGTGTGCAAACACTTCTGCATACCGTAATCTTTTTAAATGTTTTTTTTTTTCAAAAAACGGTGTTGTCAATAGAGCAAACTTGCTGGTTGTTTACTTACTCTTCGCACAAAGTTTGATAGTCAATCCATCGGTCTCGGTGAACCACAAATATTTCGTCTCAATCACCGACGCCTTAAAAACCACACAATTCGTCGTCGTGGCTGGCAGCACTTCTGGCGCCTTCCACATCATATGCACCGACGTCTTGGAGCGCAGATTCGCGTGCGACACGCCGGCTCTTCGACAACCTGGCGCGACACGCGCATCACCGTGCCCTTTAACAACTTGCCACGTGCCAGCCGATGTGTCATCATCGAAGCGTGCGGTGACGACGAATCCGCGAAATGTTTGAACAGTGTATTCGGTTCGCCATCCGCGGATTGACACCTTATAAATCTCGCCAGGCACAAAACCTTGTGAAATTTCGCTGCTCTTCGCCGAGGTCCCATTGACCTCGAGCACATATGAGCTCTTTCTCTCCGTCGGATCACCCTTCGCCTCATAAGGCTTGATGCTACAAGCAGATTCAGCGGCTCCAAGAGCTCCAGGAGCTCCAAAAACCAATAGAAATATGGCGATTAGCATGATTTGAAATCGAAGAATCTCGGAATATATATAAAATATAGAGAAATACAACGTTGTTGGGGGAGCACAGCTGTTGCTCTTCCTTTTGCTCCAATCATTTTTATGACCCGGGCTCTATTGATGATGACCTTTTTCTGGTCTGCAGTCTGCTAGTTTTCAAGGAAGCTCCTCCCTTTAAACTATGTGCCTTTGAATAAGAGGCCACGCCCACAAGTGCGAGCCGCATAGCTTTCAAACACAGAAATCATGAAAAATGCTCCGAAAGTGATGAATATAAGCCACGCCCATAAAACTGTGCCGCAAATAGAGATAATGGTTCGAAACCTAAGCCACGCCCATGAAACCGAGCCGCAGAGTAGGACCACGCTCTGAAACTGAAGTCACGCCCACAAAAATATGCCTTGAATCTATACCATGTTCTGATTTTTCTTAGCCACACCCACAAAAGTTAGCCGCAAATTGGGATAATTCTCTGGAATATTAGCCACGCCCACAAAAATGCGCCGCAGAATAGAATCATGTTCCGAAATCTTAGCCACGCCCACAAACATATGCCGCAAACTTAGCTAATGCTCTGATTTTTCTTAGCCACGCCCCCAGAAGCAAGCCGAAGTGTTACCTGTTGATTAAAAAATATGCCCCGCCCACAAAACCGTGCCCTCATTCTTATCACTTATTTATTCTCATAATATACAAACTTACAGGTACCAAAAAAATGTCGCTCGAAGAATGTCGTCAACTTCAAAAAGTGGTAAACACCTTCTGAATTCCGACATTTCGAAAAAAATTGGACCCTTTTTCAGGAGCTTCACGCCCATCTCAATGGCAGTATCTCCCTCAAAACCATCCAAAAATTACTGGATCTAGAAGGAGCCAATGACATGGTGCCGGCGAATTTCGTGCTCCAACAACCTACAACTATGGATGAGGTCTTCAAAATGTTCCCTCTGATACATGCGTTGACCAGGAAACCGGAAGCGTTGAAAATTGTGCGTTTTTTTGTGTAGTTCTCTCGGAGTTCTCTCATTTGTAGGCTACAGAGGATGTTATTCGAGAGTTTGAAGAGGATAATGTTGTTTATTTGGAGCTTAGAACCACACCGAAGAGCACTGAATTTATGACTAAAGAGCTCTATATTTCGGTGATTCTGGAGGCGATTCAGAAGGCGAAACTTGACACCAGATTGATTCTGAGTATTGATCGAAGGCAGACAATTGAAGAGGCTCAGGAGACTGTGAAGTTAGCGTTGGAGGACAAGACTGGATTGATTGTTGGGGTGGAACTTAGCGGGAATCCTATCCTGGATGGTGTTAAATTCATTCCTCTTCTTCAAACGGTTAAAAACGCTGGCCTAGGGGTCACTATTCATTTGGCTGAGCTTCAGGAGAACACCTCGGAGATTCTGGAGTTCCTCAACTTTCAACCACATCGAATCGGTCATGGCACTTTCCTCCATGCGAATCAGGAATATATTGATCTTATGGATAAGTATAAGATTCCTTTGGAAATTTGTTTGACCTCCAATATTTTATGCAAAACTACCCCAACTATCGCTGATTCGCATTTAAGCTTTTGGAGAAATCGAGGGGTTCCGGTGGCGATTAGTGTAAGCCTGCGCCTTTAAAACCATCCAAAAAACCCTATTCCTTTCAGACCGATGATAAGGGATTGATGAACGACTGCAATTTATCGCAAGAATTCCAGAAAGCTGCTAAAAATCTGCAATTATCAATAACTGATTTGGAGGAAATTTGCAAAACTTCGATGAGAATTTCGTTTCGTAACAAGAAGATAGGCGTCATTCCCTCGTGATATTTTTCTTTTCTCTCGTTTTTCTCTTTTCCCTTCACTGTGTGTTCTATGAGGTGTATTGTTTGCTGGTTGGCAAAATGAAGAAATGAAAAAAAACTGAACTCTGCTCACATTTATTATGATTTTGAATTGCCTCCAAGATATTTGTGTGTAACTTCGCGCGAGGTTTGGTGTGTTGGCCGCATTTTCCTTTTTGTTTTATTTTTTGAGTTCAAGATTTTTTCAGCTTGAAAAACTTGTTTTTTGTGTGTTCGGTTAGTTGTTTCTTGCTTCAGATAGTTTCCTATGATTTTAAGCATACAAGTTAAAGTAGATATACCTGAAATGCATCCGTTTTTACCTATTTTAAGCCGTTTTTACAAATTTCTCTCGAAATTCAAAAATTCGTCGCTGAAAACTTCACATTTTTAACAAGCAGATCGTTAAACTACATTTATAGCTATTGCGCAATTTGCGACTCACTTCAGGAACAAAATGGTAGATTTTGGTAGAAATCCTTGTGTTTTGGCTGCGTTTTCTTTTTGTTTTTATTTTCTATAGAGTTTCAGACTTTTTCAGCTTTGAAAACTTGTTTTTTGTGTGTTTGGTTAGTTTTTTTTGTATCAAATAGCTTTCTAAGATATTAGGCATGCAAAATGATGTAGATGTTTCAAATATTAATCTATTTTGACCTAGTTTAAGCCGTTTTTATTTTTTTTTCCTCAAAAATTCGTCGCTGAAAACTTCACATTTTTTACAACAATTTGTTCAGAATATATCATATCTTTGAAATACATGTCTTTGGAAGTATGTGATTTTTAAAGTTCAAAACCTATCTTCCAAGAACCTAGTTTCGTTCTATGATGTTATAAGAATTTTTACAACCAATAGACCAGAAAGCTGTCTTCATTTGCACTTTTGATACATTTTTCCTTTTTTTCTCATTCCATAAACCCATCGTGTCTTTTTTTCACCCTTTTCAAACCAGAAAGATCAATATAAATTGTAGTTTTTCTACACCAAACAGTTGTTTCATTAGTCCCGCCTATCAGCTTGTTTCATTGATCTCGCCCGTATTACTACACTATTGTAATTTCTAGTCTCCAAATACTTGCCGGGCATATTCAAATCTTTCTTTTTTCAAACACAAACACATTCATACACACAAAAAAAAACGGGCGGTCAGAGAGTTTTTATATGTTCTCTGTGTCTCTCTGTTCTTTTCACCACGTGCCTCGTGGTTGTCACTTGTGCGTTTTCTGGTCGAAATCGGTTAGTTCAACCCGCCTCTCTTAAAGTTCTCATTTCTTTGTTTTCGTGTCTCTTTCTTGAGACGAATTTCTTTCTAGCTGATTGCACGTTTTATCGAGTTTGAGGCTTGCTTTTTTGAGATTGAGATTGGTTTTTAAGATCAAAGATGACGTTGAGAAATGAAAATTTCTCGAAGTTCCGCATCTGAAAAAACTAGTTTCCTCTAATGTAATCAGCACAATGCTCATGTCTTGTTAATTTCATTAAAACGCCGAATTTCAGGCAATCGTGATTGAAATCAAAATGAATATTGTTTTTTGAACATATTTTAGGCAATGGAAACCTATTTTTGTAAATTTGGCTTTGGAAAGTTAAGAATGTTTTCTAGCCTCTTACCTTAGTGGTATGTTTATGAAAATCTTAGTTAAACAACGTCGAATGTAGGTCTAATTTCATAATATTTCAAGCAACAATTCATAATTTAAATTCCGTTTTAAAATTTGAAATAGTACCCAGAAAAAAAACACCTAAAATTCCCAAGGGTCTGATTTTTCCAAACTTCAGTCAGTTTTTTTTCCAATTTTTTAGATTCTCGTTCAATCCAGCAACTACAAACTTCACAGTCACATTGTCAAGTTCAAAAAACACTCAACTTTATCAAGCACCTCTGACATCGAAGCTATTTACCCTTTTCCCAAGCGCCACGTGACCACAGAACGTTCAAAAGTGTTGATAAAAGCAACCTGGTTTTCGTTGTTTATCTTTCTTTTCATTTTTCGTTTCGACGATGAATTGTGATAACTTTGTTATAAATTTTAGTTCCGATTTAGATTTGAGCCGAGGAAAGGCTTTTGTTACCTTTTATCTCAAAAGTCCCTTCATTTTGTTTTATTTTTTTCCCAGCCTCATGCTTAGGCTTACTTCGGCCGGTCGCGATTTTAGGGATCGCAGAAGTATAAATTATGATAAGAAATAACTAGGTAAACACTATCTACAAGTTATTTATTAATCAAAGTGTTTGTTTCAACAAAAAAAAATCGATTTTTTTCGCTGTGTTCATCATTTTTCTTGTTATTATTGTGTTGTTGAGATAAGCATAGGTATCACACCACCGAATGTTCGTTTTTTTTGTCTCATTTTCTTTCTCCGAAAAACTTCTAATATCATTATTTTGCAGAATGTTGTCCAGACTCTCGGCTCGTTCATTCGGCACCACTTCCGCCTGTCAGCGGACCACCTCGATCTTCCAGGATAAGCGTGAAGTCGCTTTCCCGATTCAAGGAAAGAGCCCAAAGGTGGTCTCGTTGGCCGAAGCTGTGCGCGACATCAAATCCGGCGACAACGTTTTCGTGCACGGAATCGCCGCCACACCAACACCATTGTTGCAAAGTTTGTCGGAGCACGCGGTTGGCAACAACTTGAAGGGTATCAAATTGCACCATTTGCATTTGGAAGGACCAACACCATGGACCGCTGATGGTGTTAAAGATCGCATTCGATCAAACTCCTTGTTCACCGGGCACAATTTGAGAGCCGCTGTTAACAATGGTGAGATTTTCTCTATCAATAAAATAAAAATTTAAACGGAAAAAGATCTTGAAACGATGAAAATTATTTTTTTGTAAATTTTTTGTGAGTTTTTTTCTCAAAAACCAATATAAATTTATTAATTTTGGCCACAAAGCCGTTCTGATGAAAAACCAAATCGATATTTCAAGTTTTTCAGGAATCGCCGACTTTAACTCATGCTTCTTGTACGAGGTGCCATTGTTGTTCCGCAAAGGAGCCATCAAGTTGAACGCCGCGTTGATCCAAGTCTCACCACCAGACAGCAAAGGATATTGTTCATTGGGAACATCCGTTGACACCGCTCGTGCCGCTGTCACCAATGCTGATTTGATTATTGGTGAGTTTTCGGCTTAATTTGGTTGTTTTGGATATTATTTCTGTGCTGAAAACAATTCATACACGTGAAAAAATTTCAGTAGAAAGTTGTGGAACTGCCATTCAATTATCCAACTTTGAAACATCCAGAAATTTCGTATCACCCAAATAAAACCTCTTAAATATCGATTTTTCAGCCATGACCAACAAGAACATGCCAAGAACTTTTGGAGATGGTGTCATTCACGAGTCCCACATTGATTATTTGGTGAATGAAGCTGATGGATTCGAACTCCACCAACGTCACATTGGACCACAAAACGATCAAGAAAAGAAGATTGGAAAAATCATCGCTGACAATCTTGTCGACAATGGAGCCACCCTTCAAATGGGAATCGGAGCTGTTCCAGACGCGGCGCTCTCCGCTCTCGGAGGTCACAAAGATCTCGGAATTCACACCGAAATGTTCTCCGACGGAGTGTTGGATTTGATCAACAACAACGCCATCACCAACGCCAAAAAATCGATTCACCCAGGTAAATTGGTTGTGTCGTTCGTCTACGGATCCACCAGATTGTACAACTATTTGCACGACAACCCGCTCATCGAATTCGGAGATGTTAACTGGGTTAACGATCCGGCTGTTGTCCGACGAAACCCAAAAGTCACCGCAATCAACTCGGCTGTCGAGATTGACTTGACTGGACAAGTTGTGTCTGACTCGGTTGGAAAACGATTCTTGTCCGGATTCGGAGGACAAGTCGATTTCATCCGTGGAGCTGGAATTGGTGATGATGGTCTCGGAAAACCGATTATTGCACTTCCATCCATCTCGAAGAAGGGACAATCCAAGATTGTTCCAACTATCAATGAGGTATATCTTTTTTTCAAAAAAAGTTCTATCAAAATTTGACGAAATTGGTTCTCACGTGTCGAACAGATTTTTAGAGGCCAAGAAATATTTCGAACCCAAAAATTTGGTCGAAATTAGATTTTATGAGTATATATTTGATTTTCAGGGAGCTGGTGTTGTCACCACTCGTGCTCACGTCCACTACGTCGTCACCGAATACGGAATTGCTCAACTCTGGGGCAAGAACATGCGTCAACGCGCCTACGAACTCATCAAAATCGCTCATCCATCACAACGCGAATCGCTCGACAAGGCCGCCTTCGATCGTCTCAAGGTTATGCCATCCGCCGACTAAATTCAGGTCTTCCCCCCTTATTCTCATTTATGTTTTGCGGCACGCGGGTTCACTTTACCCAATTTTTTCTATCCAAAACTTTTCTCGTTTTCTCTTTCGTTTGTTCTAGATGTTTTTTATAAGCTAATTTTCTATCATGTACACAATTTTGATATATACATATATTTATATTTAAAACAAAAGCAATAATATGAAGGGTTTCTTTCTCACTTTTTTGTGACAATTAGGAATAGTCAAGTGTTTTGTAGAGTGAAACCGAAAAAAAAACCAAGTATAAAAACACTGAAAAATACGAAGATTTTGAAAAACTAATGAGATGGTGAAGGTGATACTCCAAGGTATTATTGGTGTTTCTGGTTTTGGTGTGGTTTTGGCGATTTTCGCCGTCGCCACCATGATTTTCGATATTCACGAATTTCGCAATGCCATTGAGATGGATTTGAACGAATTTCAGGTTGGTACAGTACATTTTCTACTAGTATTTATTGATTTTTCTTTTTACAGTACTACTCATCCGATTCGTGGAACGCAATGATGACGTCACGCGACATTTTCGCCGCGTCGCCTTCAGTCGCTGTTCGTGTTCGACGTCAATATTACCCGACGCCGCCACCGCCAGCTGGAGGTGGTGGGCAGATCGAAGATGGAACGTGTCAATGCGCTCAACAATCCACTGGATGTCCAGCGGGTCCACCGGGAACCCCAGGTTCTCCCGGACAGCCTGGACTTTCCGGGCAACCTGGTGGGCCAGGTCAACCGGGCCGGGCGGCAGTCAACGAACCGCATCCGGCTATGATGAATGGGTGCATTCAGTGCCCTCGTGGACCGCCAGGCTCTCCGGGTAATGACGGATCGATGGGTCCACCGGGCGCTTCGGGTAACCCGGGAGCACCGGGAGGTCCTGGACCATCTGGACCACCCGGTCTGCCAGGAATGCTTGGCTCGCCTGGACCTGATGGACATCCGGGAACACCTGGAAACCCCGGCTCGCCGGGAAGTAATGGGCAACGAGTCACAAATCTACCAGGACCTATGGGAGGTCCGGGACCAATGGGCGCACCCGGTGCACCCGGACCACCCGGACAATCTGCACAAGGTGAAATGGGCGGCCTTGGATCGTTGGGTACTTCGGGAAAACCGGGCAACCCGGGACCTCCCGGCCCACCCGGTCAACCCGGACACGACGGCTTGCCAGGAAGCGACGGAGAGTACTGTAAATGTCCAATTAGGACGTCGAATTTGGCGCCACAAGTTGGCGGTGGTGGAAGTTATGGTGAAGTTGGTGGTGGCGGTTATCAACACGACTCCACCGCGAGTGACAACGACTTCGGATTCCAGAAGAAGAAATTTAGAACTAGTAAATTTATGAAAAAATATAAGAGAAAACTTCGAAAACAATAAAGCTTACTGTATCCCGATGATTTGTAAAATGGGATCATCAGTTTTTTCGTGATTTTTGACGAGTTCCGCGCACGATTTGGGCAACGTTGCCTCATTTCCAGTTATCGCGTGCCAATCGGAAATGTCATCTGCGTGCCATTCAATGTATAAATTCACAATTTCTATCGCCGACTTGGCCTCCTCCTCATCACACATATGAAAAAAAAAATTACTGTAGATTACTGTAGGTCAGGGGTTACTGTAGTTACCTCTTTCACTACGGGTCGCATACATTTCATATAACAATTCTGAAAACTGCACAATTTGTCGAGCTCCCCTTCGTAGTTGGCGATTTGCGATGAGACGAAGACCTGGATTTTGAGAAGTGTACTGTAGAGATACAGTACTCCGGGTTACAGTACTCACCTGTGATGTTTGTGTTGTTGAAGTCCTATTATTTAGTACTTCATCGTGACATTCTTGATCGCATTTGAGAAACGTGATGGGTTCGGTCTTGGCGAGACATTTTATTGATTTATCGAAGAGATGGCGTTTAAAGGAGCAGATGAAGTTGGAGGGGGAGAAGGAGTTTTCGGCGGTCTGTAGAGAGGAGGGTTACTGTGGCCGAAGAAGCCTGATCCAAAATTTGTATTCAAAAATTAATTTTTAGCACATTTACTGATGAAAATTTAACTTTTGTCAATTTTCGATTGACAAAACTCAAAATTCGTCTCAAAAACATGAAAATTCGAATTAATTCTGGCTGAGGATTGGAAAAATGAGCAAAATTTATTGTATTTTTAGTGGCATGGGTTCTAGACCTAATATTTCGTTGAAAAATTTGAGTTTTCATTTTCTGACAGTTAAAACAGAGAAATCGATTTTAACATTTATCCAAACTCGAGTTAATTGAGCAAAATGTTGTGCTTTAGTTGGAGATGGTCAAATACTTCCAATTTCTATTAAAAATCTGAAATTAGTAAGCTTTTTAAGCCATTAAATTATTAATTTGAGAAAATTCAAATTTTCGCGCGACTTTAGATGTTTTATCTGAAAATCAGATTTTTGCCTGAAAAATTCGACTTTGACTATATTTTTAAATTCAGTTTTATCAATAAATTTGATAAGTTTTATAATTCAAAAAGTGAATTTTTCATTCATCAAGCTAAAACTCAAATTTAATCCTGGTTTTGGAATTTTTTGAATCTCAATTATCTAAAAATTTTATTTGAGTTTCTAAAATTAGAATTTGTTCTTTAAGCACCTCAAATTAAAATTTTTATTAAAAATTCTCATTTCTAAATCCACTTTTTTGTGATTCTATCTGATTTGTCTCTAAACCATATTTTTTTTTCTATAAATTTGAAATTTTCATGTAAAAACTGAAAATTCAACGACTAAATATTTTTTTTTAATGAAAGTAATTATATTTTTTAAAATTCGAATTTTCGACGGATTATAATTTTTATGTAAAAATCAGATTTTGATATTACAGGCAAACTAATTCAAAAATTTGGAAAAATTCTTAAATTCACTCTTTCTCAATGCTATTAAATTCAGCTTAAGAAATTCAGTTCAATTCGAAAATTTTCAAAATCCAAGAAGTGATTTTTTCAGTAAACTGAAATCAATTTTTCACCTGAAGTTTTTTATTTCGAATTTTTTTAAAAGCTTCATTCTTTATAAAAAATTGTGAACTTCTTCTGTTTAAGATTCTTTTTTTAAAATCTATTTTCAGCGGTTTTACTTGATTTTTCTCTCACAATCAAATCTTTTAAAACAAAAACTTACATAATCATCGCATTTCTCCGCAAAACACTTGGTTTTCTGTCCAGCCAAAGTGCAATACAATTGAAACGATTTTTCATCCAAAACAATTGGATGAAATGGGAAATCATAAAAATCCACTAATGATTGATTAAAAGTATATTCAAATTTTTTCTTATATTCCACTTGACAATCCTGAAAAAATCAAAATTATTAAAAATCAGGATACTGTAGAAAGGGTACCTCAAAACATTTCGCATCCGTCACATTTCCATCAGTTATAAGCATAAAATCACGTTTAAATCGTACTGAAACAACGAAAACGCTAAAAAATCCTAGAAATCCTAAGAAAAACCGCATGAATAATGCGTTGTTATCTTATCAAATTGCGATTTTCCTTCTTTCTAATGGAAATTTCATCCTAACACCGAAACGAACAACAAAAAAAACACAATATATAATATATATGGATATATATACAACAAAAACGGAATAAAATATGAAATTGATATGAAAAATCGAATCACAGCCGGGCTTTTCTCTACTTTTAAAGGTACATTATTATGATTACTAGGGGAAACGAATATTCGACAACAACAAAAGACCCTAAAAACAAAGTGATTATATTAATTAACAAGGAAGCTATTTGAAAATTGGAGATTTTTGATTGAGGATTATTGTAGATCTGTAAAAAATGGAATTTTTGTGATTTTCAGGAATAAGATTAGAATATTTTGAAATGGAACTCAAATTTTGGCTTTATACTGAAATGGGAGTTCTAAAAAAGAGTTCGCCAAAAAAAAAATAGGAACCCTTATTTCAGTATAGAGCCCAATTTTTTTTTTCAGATACTGAGAAAATTTTACGCCAAGTTTGAATTTTTGTGGGTTTCAGAAAATTTCAGATAATAAAATTTGAATTTTACAGATACTGAGAAAATTGCTGCAAATTTAAATTTTTTTTGATTTTCAAGAATAAAAGTTAAAAATTTCAACATTAAGTTCGAATTTTTGAAAATTTCAGGTACTAAAATTTAGATTTAAAAAAATATTCAGGTTCTAAAACTTGTTGAAAGCTTCCTGGGGTTATAGTGAAGAGAAATGAGAATTTTCTTATTTTTTTAAAATTTTGAGTATGAACTTTTTGGTGGGAAAACTGAAATTTGGTAACTTTATCAAAGTTTTCAATTATAAAACTGTCAACCAATTTTTAAAGCTAGTTTTGGTGAAAGTTCATTTCCTAGCTCACCTTATTTCATGTTAGAACACGATAAAAATTGTCGGAATGACTGTAAATGATGCAAACATATCGTGATGATTGATGAACTAGCGACGAGGTGATGATGGTGCATAGTTGAGAACCCAAGGCGTCGAGATCATTGGCGGATCGACCGTGATTTTGGCGCGATAATTGATCGAAGAACAGTTCGATCTAAAAGCAAGAAAAATTAGTTGATTACATGTTTCTAAAAAATATTCATTTGTTTTTTTATATTTAAAAATATGATTTTTCATAAATTTGAATCCATTTTTAAACTCGAATAATAAGCACCATTCCACGTGAACCAAATACATTCTACATTTCGACTATAAAATCTCAATTTTTCTTTGAACAAATCATTTTCTATTCATTTTTCCTTGTAAAAATGTTACATTTGATACTAATAGTGATTCATTTAACATATAACATTGCTCAGAGTACAACCGGTGAGTTTTACAGTATTTTCTAACAAGGCAGGTTCAATTATTCGCCGATTCAGGTTTTTATTAAAATTTGCAAACTTATAGAACTCGATCTTCTCATCAACATTTTGTATTTCTTTTTCACCGTAGATTTTTGTGAGAAATTGATATTTTCACTGTATCTTCTTCAAAAATGAACTATTCAAAATTGAATGTAGTTTCAACACAAAAACATATATTTATTTTTTCGTGCGACAGATTTTTAATGATTTCCATACTTCAAAAATTCATAATTCCAAAAAAATCTGAATCGGCGACTAGTAAAGCCTCCCTTTTAAGCCATAATTCAATTCCTTGACCATTTATGTATTGAGCATTTTTTGAGGAGCAACACTACCCGACACATGTCCCGATGGTTCTACAATTCTATCCGGTGAACTAGAGTGTGTTGGATACATCGAGACTGACATCCACTCTGGAACCTGTCCTAAATCCTCTTCAGGAATGAGCGCAATCTGCCATCATGGACATTGTTGTCCCACATCAGGTACTTTTAGTTTTGGCGCTTATTGGAATCCTTTTCTTTTCAGACTCAAACTCCCCCACTCTTGGAGAATGGCCCTACGAGACAAGCATGCAATGCGATCCTTCAACAACTCTCCCCACCAATCACACCAATTCCTGGTGTAGTCCGGAGACGAGCCGAATTTGGCGACTAGGACAAAAAGGCATGGATGGCACCAAAGTTTTGAGTTTGGGAAAATCTTGTGGTTCTACATCAGATTGTGGTGCCAATTTGGTTTGTGTCAATTTGGCGGACAATGCGGCGATATGTCATAGGAATCCGGTAGGGAACATATTTGCAGGAAAATAAAAAGGATATCCAAGTTTTCAGGGTGTCAACATGCATTTGCGTGATATTGGCTGGCATAAACCTCAAGTTTATGTTCTCTACGGTCTGGTGGGCGGCAATTTCGTGTTATTTAGTATTGTTGTCGTATTGCGTTTTATTTTTTAAACTTTTCTCGTTTTTTTTTAAATGAAAAAGCCCACCTCATTCTTGGTACTCCTTCTCGTTATCTCGCCAACCACTTTTTTGACCAACTCCTTGCTGACATCACAAACAATCACTTCAATTCTGGATCTCGCACCGAACACCGAAATCTCGTCAGTCAAATGAGTTTTGACTTGACTCTGCAAAAAAACCAAACGAGATGATGACAAATGTGGAATATTTCTAATACAATAATTCATGATCAATTTGATGTTAAGAAATGTCCTAAAATGCTTAAAATTGATTAAAAAAACGTCACGAAATGTGAAATAATAGTTTTGAGCGAATATTTACCTCAATCCTCTTCCGATCCTTTTTACTCATTTTCTCCGGCACCGCCATACAAACATTCAAATTCGACATATTCGCCACCAAAGCCGATGGCCGCGACGGGCAAATTTGCGACGATGACGCGCTTCTTGATGTCACCAACGGGGTGGACATCACCGTCTCATTGTCCTCCGATGTTTGTTGGTGAATGGTGGTTGAGGTGGAGGTGACCATTGTCATCATTGGTGGCAGCGACAGTTTGAGATATTCGTCGTTTTGTCGGCAAATTGTCTTGATGGCCTCGTCGATTTGCATTTTACCATGAGTGATTTGATGGCTTCGCACGAACATTTCGGGAATCGAATTTCGGACGGCGAGAATGTGAGAGATTGATTTCTTCTCGCAATGCTCCTGGAAGAATCGAAAAATAATGTATGAATTTGCTTAAAGTTTTGAAAATTTAGGTCTTCTGGTCGAAACTCTGGGATTTTCCAAATGGTTCCACATACTTTCAGCCTTTTTGATTTTTAAAATTTAATTTTTTGCTGGAAATCTGAGAGCTTGATTTTTTCAGGCAGAATTTTTGTGTTTTTTTTTTAGTTTCTGGTGTATTTTCAGCTTTTTCTCATATTTTAAGTCGATTATTGCTATTTTCAGCAATTTTTAAAGAAAAAAACTCACATTCAATTGATCTAACGTTGTGACCGGTTCATGTAGCACATCGGCCTGCATTTTATTCGCCCACAAAACCTTGGCAATGCGAAACTTCTCTGCCAACAGCGTATTGCCATCCGGTTGCACCATAGAACAAATCACCGTCGCACAACATTCCGGGCTCGTTTTCATGCCGCATCTTCGCCTAATCTCTGCCACAGAATCCATCGAAATTGCGAATCCGGTCAAGCATCTCGGATGTTGAACATTGAAATCGCCAGGATGTCGTTCTCGAAGAAGAGCCGAGTCATATCTGCCACCGGCCAACACTGACACCATTTTCGACGGCGGATTCTGTCGTTTGTTAGGCATCTCGACCAATATTTGAAAAACTAGCCCATCACCAAAAGTGCGCGGACGATAACTCGTGGCGGCGTCGAATACGATGTTGATTCCGGCGATTTCGTCGTCGCTGGCCGCGATTTTGAACATATCGAAAATGTCGGCGAGCTCTTTCAACACTCGCGAGGTGGCAAGACGAATAGGTTCGTCGCGCGATTTCAGCAAGTGTCGCAGCGACTCTTCGAAACGCGACAAACTCGCTTCGCAAGGCAAATTGTGAAGGAGAGATGTTGCGCTTTTCACACCAATAACATCGCCAAGTTGTCGGACTTTTTCGGTGAATGTGAGGGTTTCTGGAAAATAGATTAATTTTTGGATATTTTAAGTCATTTTAAGCTGAAATATGAAAAAAAAAATCTATTTTCAAGGTTATTTTTCAGCCAAAAAAAACCTTTAAACTCACTATCCGATGTAGAGAAGCAGTGTAACATATTAAGAACATCGCCACGAAAATCATCGCTAACTTTGAGATGTCGAAGAGCAGTCTCGATGAGTTGAATATGACCAATTCGAAGTGTCATTTTCAGACCTTTCAAGCTCGACGAAATCAATTGGCAAGCAGTGACAAGAATTTCAGCATCTAGGGAGACGGAGGTGCAACGAAGAGCAACACTATCCACTGAACATTCCCATCGTTCTTGAGGATGAGTGGTTCCTGAATTTTTTTTTCATTTTTTTGTTGAAAAATTTACAGTTTCAGACAATTATTATATAGATTTACATCCTTGTTCAAACACAGAGTCGATTTTTTTCGATTCAGCCAAATCCTAAGCAAAAAAAAACAAACCTCGTGAATCATCGGACCAATAAACCCGTCCGAAATTGTATCGCTTCATCCGATTAATCGCATTTCTTACACAAAATCGCACAAAATTCTGACGCAAGTCTATCTGGAAAATGAAATAGGATTAAAATTTGGTATTTATTTCAAAAAAACAGGGATTTTCTTATACATTTCGAGTATTTTTATTTTGATTTATTTTTTGGCTACTTGAATTTGACTTTTTCGGCATTAAAATATTTTCAAAAATTAAAATTTTCGGTTTTTTAAAAGAAAACTCAGATTCTTCATTTTAAAATTAACTCTTGAGTTATTTCGAAAATCAAACTCACCGGCAATGCAACACTAATCCCACTCCTATCCATATACTCCACTGGTTTCAGCCTAACCGGTGCCGCTGCTCTCGCCGTCGCACACGGTGTCATCGTATGCATATGCATCAATTCATAGGCATGACTCTTCAGAATGCATCCAAACTCCTCTCGCAAATTCTCAATCACATGCTCACGACTGTTGAAGTATCGATCTTTACAAATTTCGGCGTCATAGCAATAATTCACCGCCACCGGCATTTCTTCGTTGAACATTGTATCGAGAAGCCAAGCGTGTTGACGACTTCCGCGTTTTTTGATGATTCGTTGGAATTGTTTTTGAAATTGCGCATCTTCGCCCTTGTTCATCGGCAGATTCTCATCGTTGAGAAGTTGGTCGACTGTCGGCCGCTCGTCTGGATCAGTTTTGAGCATCCATTCAATAGTTCGGCGAACAGTGGTGAGATTTGAGCCAAAATCAACTGGGATAGTTGAGTGCTTTCTGGAAGACATATTTTACAAGAAAACTCGAATTAAAACTCACTTCAACGCCTCAATAGTCGAAATTCTTTCCATTCCAGGTAGCAGTGGCCGATAAAACATTTCAAAAAGCACAACTCCACAACTAAATACATCAATCTTCGAAGTATACAATTTTCCAGATTTTTCTTCAAGAAACAGCTCCGGTGCCATATATAACTGTGTCCCAATATCCATTGTCTGATCCACTTTCTCAATACTCGCACTCTTCTCCGCCTTTCTCTTATCTCTAAAGAAATCCCTTGTCGCCAATCCGAAATCACCAATTTTCACACTTTGTTGAGAGTTGAGAAAAATGTTCAATGGTTTAATGTCTCGATGAATCATTCCTTGATTATGAATATATTGAAGACCACAAAGGATTTCTGAGAATATTCTCCAACATAATTCCTGATCCTGGATAAGAGTTTCTTCATCAATCATTTGTCGCAGTGTTCCTTTTTCGCAGTATTCCATCTGAATAATCAGAACTCTTGGACGCGGCGAGACCTTCGGCGTTTGTGGTGGTTGTGGAATCTTTGAGACTGATTTTTCCTCTTGTTTTTTTGCAGGTTTGCTCGAATCACCAAAAACGATATCAACAGAATCAGAAGCGCACGAGGCGCGTTCGAAGACACTCGACTCTTCTGTCTCTTCTTCTTCTTCATCGTCGTCGTCTTCTTTTTCCGAATCTTCCCAAAATACATCCTGGAATAAAAACTAACTATGGATGAAATCTGAACTTCACATGTAAAACATGTTGTTTTCTGTGATTTTCAAGCTGCAAAATCATTTTTTTTTCTTTGTTCATCGAGCTTAAGGACTCCATGTTTTCCAAAATGTTTTCTTGCTCGTTTCAGCTGAAAAAAAATGCTCCAGAACACTCACCAAATCATCATCTCCAATCGACGGCGAGAAAAGTGTCTGAACTCGCCCAACCGAATGATGCATACCACTACTGGTCGTAATACTCTTCTTTCCATTCAACTCACTTCCATCATCATCATCATCTTCGTCCGACGATGACAACGACGTCTCCGACTTTTTATCCACTGAAAAACAAATACTTTTTTGCTGTGTCTTGACAAGAAAACTAATCAACTCTAACCTTGATAACTCGTTGACCATTCGCTGGGCTGTTCGGCGACGATGAGACGATTCTTGGCGGCGATTGCTGCTTCGCGCTCGATTGCTCGTAATCGAGGTGGGAGAATTGAATTGCCGGCGTCTTCGGAGATCGATTCGCGACCTGCCGGAATTCGCTTCTTCGGCTTCTTGTTCTTGAGGAGAGATGGTTTTCCGGGAATGGGGACGGCGCATTCCGAGTCGCTTTCTGTTTCGGATTCGATTGGGTTGAGATCTTCCGCCCAAGCACTGAAAAGAAAATGTTGGACATTTTATTTTACGACTATTTCTCAAATTTAACTGAAGTTGGGAAATATATTTTCAGTTTCAAGCTGGATTTCTGTAATTTTTGCTGAAATATAGTCCGGAACTTGTATGAAAATTTTACTATATATTCGAATACTGACAATTTTTTAGTTACTTTCAAAAAAAAAAATTAATAGTTTTGTCAATATCTGGCCTAGAGTTAATCAATAATGAGAGTTTGCCTTATTTGAGTATTTCAAAAATGAAAATAATATGACTTTTTCGTGATTTTCAGCTTATAGTTTCATGATTTTTGTTAAAACTTGACATGTATTTTTGAATTGCGACTTTTTTCATGATTGATTATACTCACCTAAAATATCTAACAACATTCGGATGATTCAATTTTGCGAACAACTTCGCTTCTTTCTTAATCCTCCTGTTCAACCGCTCATTTCCCGCGTTCAACGGAATCCTCTTCACCGCATAATCCATACTATCGATCTTATTTCTCGCCAACAGAACATCACCGAAACCACCTTTCCCAAGCATCCGAATCACTACGAACTCTTGCATCACTCGACTATGCTGATCCATAACACCGCCAAATGATGTGAGAATATCGTCCGATCCGGATAACGGTATTTCTGGCACACTATTTATGTAGGGATCATCAACGAGTTGCTCAATATTCTTCACTTCTTGACACTTTGCAATAAATTTTGTTAGCAGACTTCCCGGGTCTTTTTCCGGTGTGGGAGCTCTTGAATATTCTGAGCATCGGGCAGCTAGGACAAGTTCATCGAGCAGGGTTCCTAGTTGAAATAGATCTCGTTTCCTGGGTTTTTCGTGCTCCTCAATTTTCTCCGCTTCACTGGCGCTTTTCCCGCTGACAATTTCGTTAAAATAATTGCAAAGTTTGAGAAGTGCGGCAAGTGTGCCGAAATCAGTGAAACGGAAGACATTGTCGCGAAACCATACACTTGCCATTCCTAGTGCCGAATGTGCTGATTGTTCTCCATGTAGGTAATTGAGACCGATCACAGCTTGCGCGGCGAACCTGCGCATCAGACTAGGATTTGTGGCGACCATTTGAAAACAATCAAGCATATTTTCTTCATCTAGCAGTACTTTTTGCCCAATAAACACCTGAATGAGCAAATTCGACGGAGTTACTGCTGTTTTTTGAACATGGATAAACGAATACTCAACAATATTCGAATCCTTTTTGCTCATCGAGCATAACGGCTGAAGCTCATCGATAACATCTTCTAGTTTTCTAAAAAAAAGACACATTATTGGATGATTTTTGAAATCAAACTTACTTTACGAACGGCTCAAAGTTTCGTTTCTTGGCATCGTTGGCGTTTCGACCAAGGGTGTAACGAAAAGTCCATTCGGATATCAGGTGTTGGGTGTTCTGTAAGAAAAAGAATACTTGGAATTTTCAGAATATTATACTCACATCCCAAGATCCAAACCATTCCTTACAGAAATTGTGCAATTTTCGATCTCTGACTGGAATATTCGCCAACACCACGATTCTCCGTCCACCAATCATCCTGAATTCGCCGTCTATTCGATTCTTCGCCAACTGTCTGACCAAGTTCACATTTAGTTGTCGCTCCACTGCTATTCGCTCTTGTTCTTCTGCCACTAACTCGAGTTCGCGTCGTTCACTGTCTAGTCGTCGGCGCTGAAAATTGGAGCATTTGAGAAGATTTTAAGAAAATAGGACTTACATTACTCTCAACTGCCGCGTTTTCTTTGGTCTTCATCATCGTCTCATGAAAGCTCAGCACTGCTCGATTATCTTGCCTTGACAAAAATTCTCGTATCTCCTCACAAAGATCCATAATCATCGCATTTCCTACTAGCGTTTTAGCTTTCGCCACCAATAAATCCGCCAAACTCTTCGAAGTGTCCAACGAGATCCCTTTAACATTCAAAAACTCGAAATTCGGCGGCCTTGCTGGATACTCTTTGGAGCATGTCACATGAAAGTCTAGCGAAACTTCTCGTCGCTTTTCTCCTTCTCCTTCTTGTGAACATGATGCATGTGGTTTCAGATGGATTGTGACTTCTAGGGGTCGCCAGATTTTCCATTTTTGCTCTGCGAATTTCGCGTCGTCACAGAAGATTGATTCAATTGCAAGTTTTTCGTCATCCTGAATCACTTGTTTCTCCTTTTCCTCATCTGACATCTGAAATTCTTCCATTTTTCAAAAAACATCTTCAAAAAAATAAATAAACGTGCGCGTGAAATAAAATGTTTCTCCACAAAACACACAAATCCAACGAGGCAAAATAGAAATTTCAAAATCGAATTTTTCCAACTACATTTCTCAATAAATGACTGGATTAACCGACACTGTATTCGATGATAATTCTTCAGAATTCTTACTCCTAACTGCTGGTGCACTTATCGCTTCGTCTATTTATTTTTCTTGTTCTCTTATATTTTTTACATTTACAATTGTTAATGAATGGAAAGCGAGGAATAATAGGAATTTTACATTAACCGAAGTCAAAGTTATTCGATGCTTCCCAGAAGTGAAATTGCGATCAAGTATCAAGCGTAAAGTATTCGTTGTAAATAATGGAAAAGTTATCGAGAGTGGTCATGGAGGAAAACATAAAACTCCACTTGCAGAACGATTTTAATAAAAACATTTCGAAACTTTATTGTTTTTATTGAAAAAAGAAAATAAATGCGAGTATTTAAAATGTTTGAAAAGTGTTTGAAGAGTTTTACAACAACTACCGTACTAAATATTCATTATTTATTTACACATCAAAATACAAGTTGACTTGATTGCTTCTTCGCTTTATTCTTCTTCTTCGTATCAATCACAAAATATTCGAAATGTTGAATTTCTGTCAATGTGATTTTCAACATCCTCTTTCTTCTGAACTTCATAACATTGAAGGCCAACATCAAAATACTAAAACCAAAGAATAATGCACAGATAATACAGTTCAGCATTGTCCAAGATTCCGAAACTTTCATGAAATCCACCAAATATTGAGCATAACATGTTTCGAAAATTACAAGTAGTATACATACGATTAAAATTCGCTTCATCTTCTTTTATAGAATAGAAATACTAAAATCTGATCCCTTGTGAGGCTAAAATTGATTTTTTTTTAAACGTGACATTTTTTTTTTGCAAAAACCACGTGGAATTTTTTTGACAAAAAATTTTCCTCATACGATTCATTCATTTCTCAATATGCTTCAATTTGTGATTCTTGGTTATTTGGTCTTTGAGGTGAGCAAAAAATCCAGAAAGAAATCAATTTCAGAGCATAAAGTTTTTTTTAGATAATCAAACTCTCTCAACTTCAAGATGTGTCCACCATTAAATTCATGCCACCACCTCCTGAACAGAAGTCGTCGGCAAAGTCGACACCAACGACGAGTGAAGTTTCGACAGTGTCTCATTGAATAAACCTTTTTTCTTCAAAACAAAAAAAACCTTCGCGCATATTTCGCATTAGATCAGCATTTCATTTTTACTTTCTTCTCTTTATTTACAACTACCACTGACTTGGCTAAGCATCTGACAGAAAACTTTACTGAAAAACAATTGTGCCAAAAAATCAGCAATTTTTCATTGTATAGAACAAAAAAAACGTACATTTTATTCATTTTTTCTGAAAAAAACATTTAATCTTCCGTATGTTAGCGTAACTGAAAAATGTTAATTTGACAATCTGATTTTTTGTCCAATAATTGGTTTTTTTTCATTTTGTATAGTTTAAGACTACTTATTTCACGTTCAAGAACTAAATCACTGCATGATTATTGTAGCTCAATATTATGTTCATTGTTCCAATTCATCCATATGCACACAATTCCGATAAACTTATTTTTTACCACAAAAAATGGAAAAAAAATAAATAAAAATAAAGGTGGCCGAAGTTCGTCACACAGTTAGGCCAGCTGCAAAGTTAGGCCATAAGGGAATATTTAGCATCGATATTTAGCGTCTCCTACAACTTCCTCTTCTTTTCAAAATCAAATATACAACTTCCAGTTGGCAATAAAAGTGTCTCATAGATTTGTGTCACATCCTCTCCGGTGTGTGAGATCTTAAAATTAGCGACTAGTTTGGTTAGTACAGTGAGTAGATCCTGCTCGGCGAATCTTCTTCCAGCACACATTCGCGGTCCAAACCCGAATGGTAGGAAGGCGAAGGGATGGACACTGGGGTTATCGCTTTTCTCCAACCATCGGGCGGGTTTGTACTCCTCTGGTGAATCGATGAACAAATTCTGGGTCCTAAAAAATGAATACAAAACATTAAAAAAACTCATTCCGCCTCACCTTGACAAAACATTGGTGTTTATATCAACAGGAGTGCCGGCTGGCACATGAAATCCTCCCAATACCAAATCTTTCTGGGTTATTCTTGACACTTCTGTTCCGATGGGGAACATTCGGAAGGTTTCTTTTATACATGCGCGGAGATAAGGTAGCTTCGTATTCCCTTCTTGAATCTCTTTTCGAATTTCGTTTTGAGCTTCTGGATGTTTTGCAATGTTGAATAGGTTATAGATGAGCATTGGGGCGGTCTGAAAATATTTTGTTCAACTCGGACAACTGGAGAAACTGAATTAACAGCAAGTAATGCTGACAAGTATAATTTGAAGCCTAGCAGCCGGTGGTATTTACAAATCTCTGGTTTTACTGATCCAAAAACGCCTGGAAACATAATTTTCTCTCAGAAGTTCTCGTTGTTGGAAGATTAAATATTAAACGAGCGTAGTTTTCTGTTGAACTTCAAAAAATCAACAGAAAAAAATTCGAAATCCCATCGAACGACAAAGCAAACTGAAATTTTAGTAAATTTTAATATTATTTTAACCGGAATACTCTTTCAGCTACATGTAGCGCATCTCAAAAGATCCCACCGTGCTCAATCCATCAGAAAACATTGACAACAAAATCACTTTCGCATCTTTTCGATCCAACTCCTTCCGATTAACCAAATAACTTGCGAATCTCATCTCTTTCCCCTCAGCTATTGAATTCTTTTCCGAAACCATTAAACTATCCAATGCTTCATCCATTAATCGATCAACTTCTCCGTAAAATCGATCTTCTAATTCGATCATTTTATTCCAAGATGGTGTTGGGAATAGGCGGAATAGTGGTAGGCCAAGTCTCATTTTCGCTGAAAGTTGGAAAATCTCCCGATTCAAATTCACCAAATCATCCGCCCATTTCTTCTTCCCATTCTCCTCTAATGCTCCCAACGATTTCTCGAACAATATCTGTCCAGCCGATTCCAAAGACCATCTAAAATCGAAAAATTAGGATTGCTTAAATTAGAGTGGTACAGAATTACCTTCCAGCAACTTTGCGCATATCCACATGTCCTACGGTGTTCTGCTCTAGTTCAATGTGTTTGACGAGATCTTCAGCGACTTTGTTCGAAAATGGAAGATAAGTTTGGACGGCTTGTGGACGCATCATAGCCTGCTGAATTGAGGATCGTAAGCGATACCATTCAGGACCATTTCTGAAGGTAAATCAGGCTTCAAACTTGGAATTTCTGGGAAATTACTCACAAATTTCCCAATCCCGGATTCATCCCCTTCATCTCTCGATACTTTTGCGTTGTCTCTTGAAGTGGCACAATGAATGGGGTCTTTCCATCGGCTCCGAAAATTGTCTGCGCATCTGCCGGATCATAAATATGAACCACATATTTTCGTCCAAATCCCAGGTTCTCTTTGACGATTGGGCCATACTTTTGATACAGATCTACCAGGTAGTTTGTGTAGTTTTCAACGGTTTTGGAATCTGAAGGAAGGGGAGTAAGTTTTGAATATAAAAATTGTAATATTAGTAGCATAAACTAAATTCAGTCAGTAAAAACTTTTTGAACACAGAAAATATCAAAAATTCTAATGAAAAATCGAGCTGAGCATGTTTATGGAAGTTATTTTAATTTCAGCATATTTTCTAAACTTGTAGAATTTCTCACGTCTTTGAATAATTGAGCCAAAAGTTGAATTATGGAATAAAAAATTGAAGATTCTACATTGTTTCAGAATGAGAGTTATTCAATTAGCATGAATTTAGATTGGAACTTTAAAAAATAATTTTTAAAACTCGAAAATTTCTTTTTTTTTTGCTGGAGTTGCAGACTTGAATGTTGACTGAAGCTCTGGCCAAGTTTTAGTCGTTTTTAGAATGAAGTTTTCGTATTTTCGAATTCTAATTTGATGTCTCAATTTTCTGTGAAATCAGGACTGAAATTTTGAAGAATCTTTAAGATGATAAGTGAACTATCAAAGAAACCCGTGTGAATTATCAAAAGAATACTGAATCTGGTAAGCTTTTGTTTCTTAAATGATAATGTTTCACAAAAGATTTAACCTTTTTTCGAATATCAAGTTGTGAATTTTGTAGAAGAGAAGTCTTGATGATTTTCAGGATAAAAATTATACATTTTTGCTGAATTTTCGAAAAAATAATTATCATGTTCAATTCAAGGTTGTATCTACTCGATTTTTTGAAGTTGAAACTGAAACTTCGAAGAATTAAGTTTTTTTTTTGCTATTTTTTCGGTGAATTTGTTTTGTTTTAGTTTTTTGGAGATCCTGTTCGAAATTTAAATAACAACGCTTCACCATGAGTTTATTTTGTCGTTTTGCTGATTTTCAAGATGAAAATTCAAAATTTTTGCTCAATTTCATTTCGAAGCTCCGAAAACTGATAAATTAAGGATGTTTCTCTAGTTTTGTATTTTTTTAACGAATTTTTTAGTAATTTACCAGTCTTTAACTGAGCATTTTTTTTCAAAATATGGTAAAATACTCACCTCCTCCAATGGCAAATTTGAAATTCTCCAAACTCCCAATAAAAGGTACCTCCTTGGGTCCAGGGATTTCAGAGAACTCTCGAATTTTTCCTTGCTCAACACTTTTCGACGAATAGGGACATGCCGCTGACAATACATTCACACTTCGTCGCATTATCGAACGCAAAATAACAAAAATCAACTCAGTCATATCACAACGAAGGAAAACATAGATAAGATAAGGGTTAGCTTTGACACTATGCGAAAACATTGGAGAACAACGAACGATGGGTAAAATTGCAAAAAATTTATGAGATTTTTGGATAATTTGACAGTGTAATCGAATTAAAAGAAAATAAATTAGAAGTTTTCGAGAGTTATCGAGAGTTATCGAACATTTAGGCTCACATTTCGTGGTTGGGCTTTTTCCAGAATATTAGTACTTTTGTCGAACTGTAATAAAATCGAATTAGTAGGAGTTCTAATGGGATAAAGCTGCTTACTGCAAAGAATTTGAACACTTTCAGCGTTTCTTCCATGTCACCTATTAATACTTCGTCGTGTGGAGATGCGACTAAATCCATAATCGGTTCGGTGCAAGCTGAAAAAAGGTTTATTGGGAGTTTTATTCTATTTTTAATAAAAAGCAGGTTTTTGTTTGTCATGAAAATCAATAGAAGCAGCTGTTTAGGAAAGAAAAATGTTTTCACGAAAAAAAAAACAGAAATTTACCTTGAATCTCATGCGTCTGTTTATAAGTTGCATTAAACCGGAAAATTCTCAAATATCCATCATCACTGGCCACCAACATTTCATTATAGGCTCGATTGAAAACCACGCCGCTGACTCCACCATTTTCGCATACTGGCATTTCGCGAATCTTTATGCAATTCCGTTTCACATCCCACAATTTGACCGTTCCATCATTGACGCCTCCGGCCGTCGCGAGAACACCGTCGCGGAAATTGCAAAATTGCACAGTGCGCACTTGACCAATGTGCTCATCGATGGTGTGCATGGGTTGAACGCCGCTGACCACTCCTTCCGCCGGTCTCACATTTCGGACGTCCCAAATTTTGGCGGTTCGATCCGACGACGACGTGGCGCACATTGTCTCGTCGTTCGACCATTCGATTCCAGTGACATCGCGTCGATGTCCACCGTCGCCTCCCCAACAAGAAATAACGTGTTGGCTGACGCGCACGTCATGATTCACTACGTCGCCACTTTTGTAGCCGCACGTCATGACACCGTTGGTGCGCCAGGCGATCGCGGCACATCGTTGCGCTCCTCCAACGCGGAGAGTACGTAATTCTCGAACGTATTGGGTGGTGCGCGGACGATTTGGGTCGTAGATCCGGACGGCGCCGCTCTCGTAACCGACTGACACGTATTTGCCTTCTTGACTCCATCGGACGCCAGTGATCATTCCTTCGTTGGATGGCGGAGCATCTTCGAAAAAATTCTGGAAAAATATGATTGTTTAGTTATTTATATGAAGGTTTCATGACTTTTAGAATGATTTCACTGAAATCTCTACAAATAGTGTTAGGTTTCAGTTTTATGTTCTGAAACACAATTTTTTTTTCGAAATTTTTCATTTGGACGTGAAGCTATTTACCTTAATAGTGTTCGTTTCAGTATTCCAAAGGTAAAGTTCATTCGACAAAGCAACAGCCACCCAATTGTGGTTTCCCCAATCCATGTGTCGTGTGTATAAATCTTCTGAAGAATCAATAAATCATTATTAGCAATCTAATGATTAAAATTACTCACTCGTCAATCCTGGAGCATCCAAAACTTTGCAAGCCGTCGTAGGCACATGTCGAATAGATCTTTTCACTGACGACGATGGATTTATGACACTATTCGTCGAGTATAGAACTTTTGCTTGATTCACATAACCGATGGCTGGCGGTGGTGCTAAATTCTTTTTGTAGCACAAAATGCGATCGCCTTCATCGGCGTCGCTGAGCAATCCAGCCGATTTGACGCGCATCATCTTCTTGATCGCCTCGGTTTCCGCTTTGCGGCTGCGTTCAGGGCTATTCGGCTCGGATCGAGAGTTGTTCAGATTCTCCTTGTTCTCTGTTGAGTCGTTCAAAATCTTCGAAGTCATTAGATGATTAGCGAGATCCATCTCGTTCTGACTCATCCGCACACCCATGAATCGATCACCAATCATTGTAGGGTTGGGTAGCAGATTTGTATTTCTGGTTGGCGTCATATCGCGTTTACGCATGGAGAGGCCTTGCGACGATTTCGCCGGCGTTCTTCCTTTTGCAATATTCATTCTTTTTAGTGATCTGAAATTTAAAAAAAAACTATTATTTTGAAAGAAAATAAACGGAAGCATATTAAAATCTTTCAAAAGGAAAACACACGCCCTGAATTACAATAGAGCGAGGTTGCGCGATTGAACAAAAAGGGTAAATGAAAAAGTGTATAATTTAAAATAAAAATTTTCGCGCGATGAAAGGAATGATCAAAATATCACTAGAATTCTAAATAGAATCACAAAAAAACGAGAAAAAAAAGAAATATTTTTTGACTAATACCGTAAGATTTTGAAGGCGCATTCTATTTTTTACAAATTTTACAGCGCGCCTTGAAAGTACTGTATTAATTTATCTTTTATTTTTTTTTGGATAAATTTTTATTTTGAAACAAAATTCTAAAAACTAAGTAGTTTCCTAGTTCCAGGTCCCTAAAATGAACAAAAGTTCGTTCGTCTACACAAATATACCACAAGAATGGCTTTCGAACATCGAAGCTACACGCGAAAAACTAGAAAAAAAGCGGATGGAGGATAAGAAAAATTCGAGGGGAAGCACGTCGATCTTGAGATCAACTCTAGAGCCCAAGGCAGTTGAAAAAGAGCGAAACGCGTTTAAGGTAATTTTTTGAAAGTAACTCACATCATTTTTGTTAGTAGAGAGTAAGTAATGCCTGAAAAATCTTGAAAATAATAAATCTCGCTAAGTAGAACACGTTTTTGTTTGTAGAAAAAATGTTTTCTTGTTCCAGAGACGATACAAAACAATACCAAAAGCTGGATTATTCGCGCATGCTGTGTGCTCGAGTGATTATAGGAATCTCGACAAGATGGAGAAGAAATTCGAGATAGAAAGCTATCAAGAATCTCCAGAGCTAAAGAAACAACGATGGGAACTTCCTCCGAATTTTTCAGTAAATAACAAAGTAGAAAGTACACCAAGATTCAGCGATTTGGACGATGTTGAGAAAGGTTTCGAGGAAGAAAGTCGTTACGATTACTCGAAGCTTGAGAAGCAACAATGGGAAGTTCCTCAGAAGTTTTCATTGAATCAAGAAGATTTTGACGACGATGAGAGAGAAAGTGGTGACGATTTCCTTGAAGAGTTTTCATTGAATACAAAAACAAAAATGGAAGCCACACCAAGACTGCAAAGACAGGCATCAGATGCAGAAACAAATCTCTCAAAAACCGAACAACTCATTGAACATTTCTCTAGAAGATTGGATTCTCTGAAATTTGAACCGGAATTATTTATTCGAACAAATATACCATTAGCCAAGCTGGAAGCCGGAATTCTGAACAGGGTTTTGAAGCAATCAGATGGGAAGAAGACCATCCCTGTGGCTGATATATTTGAGAAAAATTCGGAGATATTGCTCTACGCGGAAGATTTGAAAAATACGAAAGATTATATTCCAAGCGATCCGCATTTCTTCACCGACGAAATTGTCAGGTAAATTATTATCCTTTGATGTTTTCTCTCTGAAAATCAGTGTTTTCCAGCAACTTCGATTCACATATGTCAGCTCTTGAAAAACAGAAATCACTGAACTTGTTTAAAGACTTCCAAGTTGAAGATTCGAATAAAGAAGATGAAGAAAATTTGCTCAATTTCAGTGCGGATCTATTTTCAACCTCAAAAGACGAAGAAAAAGAGGAAGATTTTTTCGATGAGAAAGAGTATGAAGATGAGGATGATACTGAAGAAAATCAAAGTGGTTTCAACATTTTCAATATCTTCAAAAGTCTCGACGATCCAGAAGTCCCAAGCACATCTTCTTCTTCTTCATCTTCCCTTCCCCCATTCAAGGAATATCTAGAAAATGAGAAGAAAAAAGAGCAATCTAGTTGGTTGAATTTTTTCAATTTATAATTTTTTCGAAATCTTGTAATATATATTCCTTGTATAATAATTAAAATTATAAATTTTTGATTTATTTTTTGTAGTTTTCACTTCCAGTAAACAAAAAGACCTTTCGCGAAAAGAAGTATCTTATCACTTCTTTTAAAACCGGTTTTCTTGAAAATCTTGTGATTTTCATAGTATTTAACAGTTCTCAACAACCAACAAAACAACAAAAAATGCGTTTTTCATTAGTTTTTCTAATTTTTCTAGCCATTTCGGTTCTTGCTGAAATCCAACAGTAAGTCAAATAATTATTTTTATCTAGTTGAATACTTCTCAGGTCCCGCGTGAAGCGTCAATGGGGATTCGGGTACCCGCTATTCGGCGGAATCGGGAATTCGTGGGAATCGCGAGGCAACGCTCCATATTCTTGGGGATACAACGCTTTCGGGAAATAAATAAAAAATAATTTAGCCTATTATCATTAAATAACATTGAAATTGAAAATACCAGTTTTTTGACCTTAAAAAACAACTGAAAAATAAAAAAAGTTTGCCGAATTCGCAATTTTATTTGTCAAATGTCAGCCTAGGCCTGGCGTCCATATAAAAGGGACCCAACGAGGCCTGAAAACAACCCGAAAATGTCAAAATTAATTCTAGTTTGTCTATTTTTGGTGATAGTGTCGTGTTTTGCTGCTGAAACTGGCGCTGATAATGATGAAGAGCACCCAAAAAATCTAGTGTAAGTATTTCTTGCGCTCCTCTTCAAAAATCACACCCAATTTTTTTGCAGACGTCGAGTAAAGCGAGGCTGGGGATATGGTGGATATCCGGGTGGTGGTTATGGCGGATATGGTGGCTATGGCGGGTATGGTGGAGGCTACCCGTATGGTGGTGGATATGGCGGCTATGGTGGTGGATATCCATCCAGTTATGGAAGTTATGGTGGCAACTCTTGGGGAACCTATTCAAGCTATTCGGCTGGTGGATATAATCGATATTATAGTGGTGGTTATTATGGAAAATAAATAAATAAAAATAGTTTATTGAAATCAGAAGCTTCTGTATCCGCGGTTAACCCCTTCGGATGATGGTGGAGCTCTGTCTGGACAATGACAGTATTCAGCATCCTTTCCTGGGCGTCCATCTGGTCCAGCCTCTCCTTGTGGTCCATCTGGTCCTTGTGGTCCTTGTCTACCAACCGGCCCATCTGGTCCAACCGGTCCTGGCTCTCCTTGTGGTCCATGAAGTCCATTCTGTCCTGGTGCTCCTGGTGGTCCTTGATCTCCCCGTGCTCCCTTTGGTCCAGGACGTCCAATTGGATGTTCAGCATCGCGTCCCTTCTCTCCCGGTGGTCCTGGCTCTCCAATCTTGCCGATTGGTCCAGCGGCTCCTTGCTCTCCTGGGTGTCCTGGTTGCCCATCTCTTCCAGGGTTACCGTTTTGCCCGCGTGGACCTGGCAATCCACGTGGTCCTGGGCGTCCAAGAGCTCCTGGTGGTCCAACTGGCCCTTGTGGGCAGTTGAAGCATCCAGCCGAGTCACGTTGTGGAGCAACATCTTGAGCCTCAACTCCTGGAACTCCATCAAGTCCCGGAATTCCGTCCAATCCTGGCTGTCCAGTAGATCCCTTTGGTCCAGCTGGTCCAGCTGGACACTTGTTATCAGCATTGCAGTTGCATGTTGGCCCATTTCCATTAGCACCATTTGGTGTATTCGGTTGATTGAAAACTGGTGGAATAGCTGGTGGAGAACCTGGTGGGCTAGATGGTGAACCATCTTGCGGGCGGATTGGTGAGGGTGAAGCGTTGACCTCCTCATATTGACGACGGGTACGACGTGGAGTGCTCTTGCCAATGTGCACCAAATCACGCCACATATCATCAGTGACCGACTAAAATTGTATTGTATTTTATTTTTTTTTAATTTAGTGCAAGCTACTCACTCTAAAACCATTGATCTCGGTCTCCAACTCAACCCAGAATCCCGAAACATCTGAATAAATCGACGACATGGCGACGAGGCACGCCATCAATGTGATCGCGCTGACCGATGACGCGACAAAAGTCGCCGTTTGCACCTTCATAGTTTTTGCTTGAAGAAACACAAATTCATCCACATCGACCATTTTTATAGTGCGAGGAGGTTATCCGATCCAACTTATCAAGTTTTTCCCGGATAGAATTTTTTTGTAGGTGGGTGGGGGACGAAAAAACTTGATAAGATCTCTTATTCTCTAATTGAAAAACACTTCTTACAATTTTTGTTGGGAGGGAGCCGAATTTTATGGGCATGTTCCTTTAAAGACACCTAGACAAGTAAAAAACGAACATGTTTGTCACGCGTGTGTATTTTTTCAAATTTTCTTGAAAAAAAGTTGTGCATACACTTCACGCACACACGGTGACGACAATTTGCACACTTTCTTCAATTATGTGAAACACGTTTTCAATTTTCTTGTCCAAACCGAATTGCTCTTCTCAATAGAGCAAACAAGCTTGTTTCTCCAGGTTTGAATTTTTTACACACCGAGTTCGACACCAAAAATCAATGTAAAAAATCCATTCATTTGTAAATATCACAGAGAGTCTTCTAGAAAAATTCGAAAAAGGTGACAAGTAAAAAGATGGTGAACATGGCCGCCGAGAACATGTTATTGATCGCCAAGTAGATATGGCGCCAATCTTGCGTGTAATCCACCCCACTATCATTTCGATGTGGTTGTTGTTGTTGTTGATGGTTTTCAAGGTTGTTAGGTGTTGGGTTCTCTAGGGAATCATCAATGTATCGATGATAGGCATCGCAACGTTCCGGTTCGATGCAGCAAATCATACGATTGATCAGCTTGGCGCATAAGTAGATGCGATGCGATGGTGGGACACTGCGCTTCACCCGACTCAACGCCATTACCACAAGGGTGATGAGCACACTACTGAAGGCGATCAAGAAGATCATCTCATACAAGATATCTGAAATAGAAGTGGTTGATGGGTCTCCCCCGCCAACTACCCCAAAACTTGGGAAAATGGGATATTGGCGCGGGACACCTTTTTCAAAACTCACAGATCCTTGGTCGAACTCCGAGAAATCCGTTGGGTGGGGTGATTGAGCAGAGATAGAGGAAGCAAATGGTCTGTATGTGCAAGCTGAACAACTTGACGAACAGCTGCATTCGCAGGTCGCCAAACAACGGCGACGCCAACATCACATACGTCGCCAATGTCACAGGTAATATCAACGCCATCCGAACAGTCGTCATCTGCTTCTCGGCTTTGATGCAAACCTGCAACACTTGCAACGATTCGATGCCGCCAAGATGGGCGATGCTTAGGGTTCGTTCGGACACCATCCATGGTGAATGTTCGTGCACCATCTCCTCCAATCTTTCCTCTTTGTCATACACTTTTTGGGCGTAGACAGGTCGCGCCAGTTTTTCTTTGGATTTTCCTTCGATTTCGAATTTGGTGCGAGCAATGTCTCGTTCAAAAGCGGTGAAGAAAATACAACAACTATCCTCTTCTTCAGGAAACCTAAAGAAATCGAGGTTAGGATATGGATCAGGCTAACTATGCTTACTTTCTGTAGTCGATCCCACAACTGGCCGTGTATTTGAACTGTATCCTGGCATAAACCTTGCCATCATCATACACATCAATGTCATCCACCTCATACTGACAGCCACTGTCCATACAGAGTCTGAAAATGTACAATGCGCTCTACTGCACACCTGACCCGCAGAACTAAAAATTTTTGAAATAATTTCTTTTTGTTCAGGAAAATGCCATTTTCACGAACATTGACAATCAACTTTTTATGAAAATTCGTGGACATACCAAATCGACCCTCCTGATCACGATCCAGCGATTCAATTTTTTCATAGACAACTCAGAAAAAAGTTATGAATCTTCAAAATGTTCTAATTTAAATTATAATTTTCACCTCAAACTTACACCAGTTGATAGCAAATTTAATGCACAATCGATTCCGCACATTTTGAAACTCAAGCAAAAATTTCATCCCACCTGAAACACAAAAAAACTGTAATTATTTTTTGTTCGAAAGTTACAAACTTTTTTTAAAAAACATTTTGGAAGTATGATTATAGGGGATTCACCGTTTTCACCTCTTGTTTAATTTTTTTTCGATAAAAAATTATTTCAGGGTTTTCGATAGTTCTGAAACCCCCATCTATTGTTCATTTCGTTTCACTCTTCCTTTCGCTACGAGATATTTTGATCTACAAGTGTCTGATTCTCTTAGTTTCTCTCACTATTTCGTCTGGTAGATCAAAAAACCTCTTTTTGCGAAGGGAATAGAAAATTGAAATGTACGATACAACCTCATTTTTTATACCATAGAAACAATAAAACTATGCGATGAAGTTGCATTTTCGAAGGCGCAGAACTTTTTTTTATGAAGTCTATGGGGAATTTGAACATCATGATCGTGGTCAGGAGGGTCGATTTGGTATATACACTAATTTCTGACTTGCGTTCGTTGCGGCTGTGCGTCGCGTGTCAATATATAGACTTACGTGTGATCTATAACATGGGGAGTCCAGATTGCCGACGAGTTGAAGACGTATAAATGCTCATGCTCTCCAAATTCCCCATCTCTGTCCCATTTCAACCGTTCATCAATCCAATTCTAAAGAAAAATTCAATTTCTGAATTCTAGTTGGGCTCCACGACTCACCAGGTACATATCACCATACACGTTGAATTGATATGTCGATCCTTTGACGAGTTCCACGTAGCGCACAAGAACGTTTTCGATCTAAATTTTTTGTAATACATTATTTGAGAGATTACTGTAGGTTCACCTACCGTAATCTTTAGCTCTTCGACTTTTGGCCCCGTTTTGGAGAGCGAATGAATGTCGCCACTCTCCTCGTATTCGCGTTGAAGCAAGAAGTAGAATAGACAACTTTCCTCATCACCTGAAAAAGTTTTTGTAGTTTAGAAAAAAAAATATGGTATGTCCCTTTAAACTACCGTATACTTTAGAACTGGGTAAAATGAGAGAAAAAGCCTTGGACATTTAGAGAAAACGAAATAGTATTTTTGGTCTCACAACGAAAGGCGTCCGGGAATTCAAAAATAAAAGTTATCTACAGTACCCCAGAACCTACCATCAGCTTTCCCAGTCAAATTCTTCGAATATTTGCAAAAAATCGCCTGCCACGTTGGCTGCGCCAGTAAAAACACAAAGAAAATGCGAAGCATTGTACTGAGTGGAAAAAAGTGACCAAAAAAAAAAACGGCGAAGAGAGGAAAAATTTAGAAGAAGAGGGCCGCACCTGAGTTGTCTTGACAACAACGCGAAACACAACAATCGATCCGTTTCGCTCTATTTCTTCGTTTTGTGCTCTCGCACAAGGAAGACGATGCAAAATGTAAAGGGGGGAATTTATTTGTCGATCTCTAATAATAAACACACGAAGCGCAATATAAAAATTACAGTAACCACTACTAATATGTAACATCTGGTACGGTTGCGTCTCCGAAGCGGAATTGTTTCCAGATGAGCGGACCTCCCCAGATTCCGGAGGATTGTGGTTGAGCGACCATTCCCTGAAAAAATGTAGGGTAATTAGAAGAAAGAGGGAATAAAAATTGTGAATTATACAGTAATCTTAAAGGATTGTTTGAACTTTCAGCGATAACTTCAGAAAAAAGAATATTTTTGATATAACAAAAAGGAATCGATATGGAAGTGTTCTTTTCCCATGTTCGGATTTTTTTTCGTCGCTTGTTTTGTTTTTTTTTATTACTAATTGGACTCTTACAGCTCCTCGAAACAAAGTCTATTAACTCAAAAATTTATATGAAACTGATGAAACAGTGAATTAGTTTTTTGACTTCAAAAAAGTTTAAGCCATACATTTATTTTAAACCCTAATTCGAAGCTTAGAGAGAACAATCTTTAATTATTTGAAAATAATTTCAGCAAGTTTTGCTTTAGATTCCGAGTTTGATTTCTAATTTAGCACAAAGCCAAGTAAAGAAGCGAATGAGCTCATAACTTCAAGTAAAATTGGTGAATAAATTTTCCTAAATTTTAAAATTATCACTGTTTCAGAAATTTTATAAAAATTCAAGGAGTAATCTGTTTACATTGTTTACATTTTACATAAATGAAATAATTTTTTTCTTCAAATTTCAAAATAAATTTTGCTGTCAAGTTCAACTTTTTTAATTTGATTTTAAATAGTAAAAAGAAACGGTGAAAAATTCATATAAAATTGATGAAATTATGAATTAATTTTTCGAATTCAAAAAAGATTGATCCATAAATTTATTTTAAACTTTAATTCAAAGCTTAGAGAGAACAATCTTCAATTATTTTAAAATTACATCGGCTAGTTTAGCTTTAGAATTTGAATTCAATTTAAAACTTAGCACAAACTAAAATAAAGAAACGAATGAGCTCAAAACTTTATGTAAAAATTGGTGATAAAAAATTCTAATTATGAAATTGCCATTGTTTCAAAAAAATTGAAGGAGCTTTCCTCTTACATTAAAAGAAAAATGAATTTCCTCTATTATTTTGAAATTTTGGTTTTATTTGCTCTCGAGATCAAATTTTTCAAAATCTAATTTCAAATAGTAAAGATAAAAACTCATCAATTCATAAAAAATAGATGTAGTTAATTTTCTCAGTTTAAAAAAAAATTACTGTTTTAAAAACTTAATATACCTCTGAGGCTACTTTTTTCAACATTAATTCTTCAAAGGTATAAAAAATCACTCACTTGAAGTCCAGTTTCCGAATGTCTTTGATATTGCCAGAAGATGCCCAAAATCGCGGTAAATACAGCAGCCGAGGTTCCCAAAGCAACGCTGCTCTCTGCAAAAAATGCTCATTTTTCTTGATCAAAAACTAACTTTAAACATACTCATTGTAGCAATAGTTGATCCAACAGCAGCACTAGCAAAATAATGATTATAGACATCGTCTTTGTTTCTGATCGTGGCTGCCGCTGACAACGAGAAACCCCAGGCGAATGCGACGGCCAATGGGAATGGGGCCAATTGCAAGTAGCGTTTGGCGAAGGTTTTTGGTCCGAAATCGGCAACGCTGACTGTGTTGGTGGCGCGGATTTCGAGAATTGTGTATGGGGCGACTGAAAAAGCATAAATTTGAAAAAAAAATTGAATTCTGTGAAGTTATGTAATAGATTTTGCAAAAACTTTTTATGAAGAGGTAGGGAAACTCATCGTTTTGTGATCATGGATAAATATTTTGTAAAAGTCTTGAAGCAATGAATTTCCTAGTTTAAAGAAGTTTAATGTTTTAACATTTTTGAAGAAATTTTGAACTTTGCATGATTTTTTAATTTCTGCTCTCAAAACTATAATTAACAAAATCTGAAACTCAAAGAAAATGTATTTTTTTTGCTGTTTAGAGCCTAATAATTGGTATGATTTTTATTTTCGTGGTTTGCGTTTGAGAAACAAATTGGAATAAAATGTTTTACCTGAGTTTCAAATTTGATAAATCTAAAAATTCACAAAAATATAGGTTTGTAACTGTGAGAATAGATAGTTGTGAAAAACAAGATTTTTCTGGAATTTTTTAAACAGCTATTTTTTGTTGATGAAAATACAAATTGTCTTCGAAGTTTAAAAAAAAAGAGCTACACTCACGCAAGATTGCGGCGTATTTAGCGGCGGCGAATCCCTTCCAGAATGCTCCTTGGTTAAGTGGAGCATCGAAGAATCTTGGTCCAAAATGATACCAAGAGTTGGTGATCAAGGCATTGCGTCCCAATTGAGATTTTGGAGCTGAAAGTATAACAATATTTTTCTATATCAATGCGTGAATACATACAATTGATCAAATCGCCAAGTGTTGGATTCACATCCAATCCCGGATGTTCTTTGCTGAGTCCAAACTTTTCGGCGATCGCCTTGAATTGATGCGATCCTGCATAAACCTTATCTTGGAAATCGGCCAACTTTCCTGGTTGATCTCCTTTCTTCGTGATGTTTTTCGTCTTTTTCGAATCGAGACCCAGAGGTCCGGCAAGTGATGTTCCATCTGGAACTTTGGCATCAAACCAATCCGGATCTTCTTCACGATAGCGGAATCTTTGGAGACGAAGTTTTCCGGATCGTGTCACCGAATCCTCTCCACCAGCCTCTTTCCACCAATCAGGCCGTCCCTTGCTACAAAAAACCTCTATTTTTCGAAAAGAAATAATAAAACAACTCACTATTCTCTACAACTCCATACTCCGATCCATGGAGGTCTTTGAGTTTTGTATGTGGCAGTAAGCGGCTCTTCTCCGTGTCCCATTACCTAAATCATAAAACTGTGAATTTTCAAAGATTCCGACCTAGAAACATAGTTTGAACAAAAAAAGAAAATAAAAATCGCGCAAAAATAAAAATATGCGCCAGCCACACACAACACATCATGCCACACAACATTGACGCAATTCTCGTGTCATGTAGGAGGAAATTTGAAATCGAGTTATTTTTCCATTTTTCTCCAGTTTTTCTGAAATTTAAATAAAACAAAATTTAAAACAACTTTGAGATTCATTAATATCACCGAAAAGATTAAAAACATATAAATTAACAATTATTCATCACATTTCCGAGCTTCCTTGATCTCTCTCCCTTTCAGCCGCCTCCACAAGCATGCTCATTATCTTCTTCTCATTCGCCTTCCGCATTCTCCATTCTCGAAGGTATGCGGCTTTTCGCTTCCGGGTTTCTTGCAAATCCTCTTCTGTAGCCTCTTTTTTCGCTTTCATTTGCGCTTTTCTAGAAGGCACAATACCTTGCGCCTTTCGAGCCAAGTAGTAGTTTCGACGATATTCTTGCCAATATTTCTTCTTTTCTTGAAGACGCTCATCCACTTCTCTCGCAATCTCATACGGATCAAAATCCCCATAAGCCTTCTTATAAAACGCGTTCAACTCCTTCGACTGTTGCAGCGTAAAACTCTGCTTGCCACGAAAAATCTCATAAAACTTCTCAAATTCCTGAATCTCCTCACTCGTCCACATTTTATGCTTGCCATTCAGCTCATTAGCCTTCGTCAAAATCCTCAGAATATTCTTCTCCTTCTGTCGTTGATCGGAAATCGAGGCAAAGAGCGGGGAGACTTCTTCATCGGTAGATTTCGGTGGTCTGCCTCGTTTTTTACTCGCGTTAATCTCGTTTTTCAGCATATTTCCAAAGAGTTCAATGGATTCTTGACGAAAATCCTTTTCTGCTGCGAGTTTTGCATTCTCCGATGTAGAAGCCGGCTGCTCGGTGGCACATTTTTGAGCCTGTCGTCTCTCGCCATACGTTCCTTCGATATCTGAAAATGGTTCGGTATGAGAATGAACTATTGAGATGGTCAAATACGTTTCAAAATTTTCATATAACTGGTCAAAGTTCTGGAAATTTGGTGTTGAAAATCCAAATGCAAAATTGAGCTTTTTTAAGTTTTCTAATTTCTGCTCTCGCTTCTTATTTTTTTTTTTGTCGAAATTCTGCTGTAAAAAGTTCTAAAACAAAGAAATTGAAAAGTTCAATTTTACTTTTTCATTTTTGAGAATATGTATTTAAATTTTCAACCAAAATAGGTTTTCGAGTATGGCGAACATCATGGTGATGTTTATTTTGCACCAAAAAAGAGCTGTACCCCAAGTTTTCACTATTTTTAGTTCCAATATTGACTGAACCAGACGCTGTACCCAAATAGGTGGAAACTTGGGTACAGCTCTGTTTTGGTGCAAAATAAACATCATTACGATGTTCGCCATACCTGAAAACCTGTTGGTTGAAAATTTAAAAACATATTCTTAAAAGTGAACCCGGTTTTGGAACGTCCGGTTCCAAAGCACGATGGATTTTGAAATCAAAAGCTAACATTTAAAAAATAAAAAATTAAGTACACACCTTGAAACAGTGAAAATTCATTGGTAATTTTTTTGCGAAGTCAGAAAAATTCTGTTTATTTTGATCCAGTCAATTTTTAAAGTGTCATTTTTCAAATATATATTTTTTTGAAACCGGTATTTCGAGTATTATCTTAAGTTCCATCTCTGTTTTCATTAATTGCTGTATTTTCAGTTTTTTGACCAAAAATATTTTCGGAAAATTCTTATAAACCGGTTTTAATGAGTAATTAGACCTATAGGAACCGATAGTTTTGCAAAACTTTGTCTTATCAATGGAGCGCGTCTAACCGATTCTGTTTTGGCTCATACGTTAAATGAAATAGAGCGCACGAGCAAAATGAGCAAAAAGGTTCTAAAAAATTCTCACCTGTCAACTTATAAGCTTTTGCATAAAACTGTTTAAGCTCTTCCTTCTCCTCATTGGAAAGTGATCCACGATATCTCAAAATACGACAAAACTTCTCGAACTCCTTCTTCTCATCTGCACTCCAAAATCGATGGCCGTATATATTATTGGCGGCGTCGAGAAGTCGATCAACGTCTTTCGAAATATCATGTTCGGGCGACATTTTTTGGAAGGCCTCGTTGCGAATTTTTGCATTTGCAGCGTTTACATTGGCCTCAATTTTCTCGAGACTCGATGCAAAATAATCGCTGTCGTTTTTGGTGGTTTTGGATGGTTTGGTTGAGGAGGAGGAGGCTGGAAGAGAGATTGTTTGCTCTATTGAGAAAAAAATTAGACTACAGTTTGTGAACATTCACGTCAAATTGTGTGTTTTGTGTGCAAACACGTCGTCTGAGCAACTTGGAAATAGAGGTGTAAAACCAATTCAAAAAACATTTTCAACTGTGTAGGTGTCTTTAAAGGGACATACTGTGAAAATATTTATGTCATGTGTGCTCTACTGGACTGTCTGTTTCATTTGTTTCTCTCTATTTTCAACACTCTCTCACAATTGTTCGTAAAACTCGGTGTGTGCAGATTCAAAAAAGTTTACGACGCAATTTTGCAGACTATACATAGTTTTACACTGTTTCTCGCTTAACGAACAAAAAAATTACAATCAACTCGGGCAACCCCTTTAAGGAATTGAAAAGATAAAATCTAACTACAGTAACCCTCTTACCTTGACCAACAGCTTTTGGTTTGTAGCTCATGGCTTCGTCGAAAAGTTTCAATGCACTTTCTTGAATATCTTCCTCATCCATGTCTTCATCGAATTCTGAAAAAAAATCTTGAATTTTCAAATTTTATCTATTTTCTTATTACCTTCTGTAAGATCCATACTTCCTTCAGATTCCATAGAATGTCTGATAAACATGTCGAGAATTGTCTCAGGTTTTTCACCATCTGAAAACTTTTTCTGTTGTTGTTGTGACTTTTCGGACCACCCAGCTAGGTTACCTGAAGTCACTGTTCCATCAGTGGCATTGATGTCGATGCCAGCTTGTGTTAGAAGGTTTTTGACGAATTCAAGGCTGCTCGCCACTGCGTCGGCGCTGTGCGTTTGCATTTCTTCCGGTTTCATGCCACCTGCAAATTTTTGTTTCGCAAGTGTATTTTTTAATTCAAAATTTCTTGTGTTCAAGAACAACGAAAAAATATGTGTGTATGTGAGTGCCCAATTTTTTTCGCAAGAGAAACACTGCAAGACACCATATGAAACAGTGGAGAGGCGGCGAGACAAACATGGAAAACGGCGAATGTCTGCGTCTCGTCGACCCGGACACTCTATCGGCCAATCAATCGCGCTATGTCGTTGTCGGCGTCTCGTCGAATTTAACGAAAATTCGCCTTTTTTGAAATTTCGCGTTTTACCAACCACGAAAAAAAATTGTGAGAGAGGCGGCCGGGCGATTGATGCACGAAATAGTGCGTGAAATTGCGAGATTTTGACATTGTGAGACACACACTTGAAAATGAAAATTGCGGGGCCTTGGCATGGTGAAATTTCGTTTTATACACATACATTTGAACATTAGTTGGTTGATTCCTTTTTTTGTGTGTGTTTGTGTGAAAGGAAGGAAAGGCGATTTTTTTGGGGAAGAATGAAAAAGTAGGAAAAAATACAAAAATAAACAAATTTCAAATTACCTCCGTGATTTTGGTCAGTGCGATAGAGCGCTCTTCCATTTCTACTTTTATTTTTCGGTATTTTATCGGTTTTTCGCAACAAAAATGAATTGTGTTAAACAATTCGTGAAAACCGAATCATTCTCAAGAAACAGAATTTTATTCTGCGCATTTGTCGCAAGAATTACACTAGTTCTCTACGCCCATATCCATGATTATATGTTCAAAGTGAGTTTCCTAGACGAGAAAAATTCTAGAAAATCTGTGAATTTAGGTAAACTTCACTGACATCGACTATAGTGTATTTTCCGACGCCGCCAAGCATGTGCACAATGGAGGAAGTCCATTCGACCGCGCAACTTATCGCTACACACCCGCGTTGGCCTGGATCCTTCTACCCGTCGTGAATTTCCCCGATTTTGGCAAAATTCTCTTCTGCGTTTTCGACATTCTAGTCGCAATTCTATACTTCAAAATCATGGAGGATGAATTAATCGGAAAGACAGAATCCGAAAAACTAGAAATTCGCGATGATCAAACATTCAACGTCACCCTATTCTGGCTCGCGAACCCTTTGACAGCGATCATTTCCGCGCGAGGAAACGCCGAATCCATCGTCTCAGCGATCGTCCTCCTAAACCTATTACTCATCCAGAAAGGATATGTGAGATTTCAAATTAAAAAAGTTTAAACTTCCAAAGATTCATAATTTTTCAGTGGAAATCGTCCGCCTTGGTGCATGGTGTTCTAGCAATCCAATTCAAGATCTACCCTCTTATCTACCTCCCATCAGTATTCCTATTTTTATCGAATTTTCGATCTCAAAAATGTTTCAAAACTCGGGTTATCAGCCTTCTCACCAATTGGAAAGGAATCATTTATGGTATCGTAACCCTAGTTTCTTTTGGATTAGTAGTTCTGGGATTCTATCAAGTATATGGTCAACTTTTCTTGGATGAATATTTGATCTATCACATCAAACGACGGGATATTAAACACAACTTCTCGCCGTATTTCTTTGTTTTATACGTTTTTGAAGGTAATATTTCATCAAAGATTATTTTTTGAAGAATATTTTTATTTCTAGACAACGAATTTATGTCAAAACTGATTGGCGGGTTAGCTTTTCTACCGCAACTCGTTGTCACTGTGGTCTATGCGTTCCGTTACTATGATGACTTGCCGTTTTGTTGGTTCATGACGACGTTTGCTTTCGTCGCCTTCAATAAGGTATTTATCGAGTTGAAATGATTTCAGAATTATAAAAAAAAAAACTGTTTTTAGGTGTGTACAAGTCAATATTTCGTGTGGTATCTTGTTTTGTTGCCTCTTTGTTTGAGCCGGATTCAGGTGAGTAGTAAAAAAAATTATGAAGTAACGAAAAATTTGAGCCACAAAACGACAAAAACAATAAATTTCACAATATTTCATGAAAAAAACAAGCAAATAATCTTTCGGTTAAAATTATCGTGAGAAAAATTATAAAAAATAGGAGTGTCGTTTTTGGCATGAGGTGAAAATTGTTATGTTTTTTCAACCGGAAATATAATTTTTTGAAGAACATATAATTTTTGCATAATATTTCGAAGAAATCTATTTAATTTTACGAATTCGAAACTGGTTTTCTGGAAAAATCTGGTCAAATACGTTCCAATATTTTCTTGTAACTGGCCAAAGTTCTTGCCATGCAGTAAATGAATCCCACTTTTAATTTGAGCCAATAAATGATAAATTATGTTTAAGAATGCAGAAAAAACATTATTTTTCAATATGGTCTCTAAATTATGCTCTACAGTTTTCAAAAGTTCAATTCTATGAAATTAAAAAGTTCAATGTTCATTTTTTTTTCTTTTTTATTTTACGTTCTAAACCCAATTTTTCTTGGTTCAAAGCTTCAATGTGCTTCTGAATTTACAGCGGTGATAAATTTTTCAACTCAAGGTTTTCAACGTAAGAAGCATTTTTAATATTAAAATTAAAATTTTCCAAAAAATAATGTACAAATGTTGAAACAGCAAAACAATTATCGGTAAATTTTTTGCTGTTCAAAAAATCACTAGTTTTGGTGATAATTTTTCTGATATTCCGGTGAAATACGTTTCAAATTTATCATATAGCTGGCCAAAATTCTTGCGATGCGGTATTCAGGATTTGTTCATAAAATACTGAAATTGAAATATCATGCATTGAAAACCTTTGTTTACGTATCTAGAATCGGCTTTTCAAATTCATATTTTGAATTTTTGCCAAAAACCGATAATTTATTTAAAAAAATTTCAAGAACAACTTTATTTTCAAGTATACTTTCTAAATTCTGCGCTGAAACTTTAAAACGTTCGATTATATATAATTGAAAAGTTCAATGTTCATTTTTTTTTTCTCTATTTTACGTTCCAACCCTAATTTTTCTTAATTTTGAACTTCAACGCTTCTGAATTGACAACGATGAATTTCGAGAGTTGGACGAATACAATATCACAATTTAAAATTTATAACAAATGAAGTACATATCTTGAAACAGTAAAAAAATCAATAGAATTTTTTTCGAATTAAAAGTTTCTGTTAGTTTTGAAAACACCATTTTTTAGAAATCTGAAATTTTTTTTTAAATTCCACATTTTCGTGGAAAAACCACAAAAATCAACTGAAATACGTTTCAAAAATAGAACATATAAATAATTGTATCATTAATTCTTCGTTCCGGCATTTTTTAAAATTTTTGACAACCCTATTTTTTTCAGATCTCCAAATCTCGCGCACTCATCCTAACTGGTCTTTGGGTTGCTTCACAAGGAGCCTGGCTCCTCTTCGCCTACTTATTCGAGTTTCGTGGCTGGAATACGTTCGTTCAAATGTTCTTGGCATCGTGCGCTTTCTTACTAGTCAACTGTGTGATTTTATACAATCTCAGGAAGTCTTATACAATTCCATTGAAGTCGAAAAACGATTAGAGCTTTCAAGAAATTATTTATTTGCTTTTCAAAAAAAAAAAAAAATAATAACGGGTTTTTATGAACACTTTTTTTTAAATTTCGTTGTTTGATGAATTCTTAGGAGGTTTTAAGGCCTCTAATTTATACTTTTATTGATTTTTTCCTTCAGAAAATTCATTTTTAGATGGTCTTTTACCTAATTGGTCTCGGTTTGGGAGATGTTGAAGATATCACTGTGAAAGGGTTGAATATTGTCAAGTGAGTGAACATCACAAAAAAACTAAACAGAAAAAATTGGTCTTGTTTTTAGAAAATGCGCCCGAGTTCATTTGGAAGCTTACACAAGTATTCTTTGTTACGGGTTGGATAAGACGAATTTGGAAAAGTTTTATGGAAGGGAGGTTATTGAGGCGGATCGGACGGTCGTTGAGCAAGAATCGGGTAAGATTGATTATTTGCAAAATCGCTCAAAAATAAAGTCTAAAACCAAAAAATGTGGTCAAAAACGCAAAGAGCCGTAAAATTGAATAATTTTTCTAACTGAAGTTGGTTTTTGACGACTTCATTAAACATAAGAAATGTTTGAGAATTCCACTTTATTTTCTTTTTTTCGAGAGAATTGAACTGAATAATAAACTATTCAAAAACCTGCCATATTTAGTAAGTGAAACGTATATTCTGACGCTTTCGAAATTTTGACATTTCAACTTTTTGAACAAATTTTGAAACTCTTTTAACCTTCTTTAGAATGTTACAATGTTTATTTGAAAATTCTAGAAACATAAGGTTAATATCAGTTAGTTTTTGTCACGTACTTGATAGTAGTTTGAAAAACGACCTATAATGTTTTCAAAAATATGAATTCGGCTTGCATGAATTAACTGTTTGACAAACACAAAGTAGTATGATATGGTTGAAACGTATGAATAAGAACTTTATTTTTTAAAGTTTTACACTCATAAAGCTTGGAAATTCTTTCTTGTTGTTCTCTAAAATCGAAGTCGGAAGTATTGATAATTTAAAACTAGATTTTCATTCTTGGAAAATTTTGAAACTATCTAAACTGTTGAAATGTCGGTTCGGAAAGTCTAAAAGTATTAAAATTTGTTTTTCAAAACTTCCCTGAAGAGTTCATCTGGACTCATATAGTATTAATATGTTTAAAGGTGGACTGCGAAATATTTGGAAACAGCGGTCTGCAAAATCTCGTCGCGCGTCTGTTAAAAAATGCACACAAACACCAAAGTTGACGCGCATTTTTTCAGCCAGAGAAAAAAAAAAATGAATTTTCCACTTTCCCCGCGTGTTCAATAGAGCACACATGCCCCATCAAGCAAAAACATCCTTTCTGGACCTGTTTGGCCCTCCCGTGCGAAATTTTTCTGATTTTTTTGCTCGACGGGACATATATAAGTTGAACATATACTTTAGAGTGAAGGAAACATGAAATTATCTCGCAGTCCTCCTTTAATTCAAAAAATTGGCATCGATTGAAACGAATAAGAAAGAAGTTTCACGTTTCTAGAATATAGAATATCGAACCGCTTGATTTTTTTTAAAGCTATCATTTATGAATCGAACACCAAAATTCGATACTTTGTGTTAAATATTATATAAGGTAGATTTATAGCTCGTCATATAACAAAACCACCATTGAACAGAGACGTGATTGTATTAACAATATAACAATTGAAACGTATTTGAGGATGAATACATTTTTTTCAATCGTAACAAAAAAAGAGATTTAACTACTTTTTTGAAGCTACATTCAAAATATTACCTGAAGTTTAAAAAAAAAAACATAAACCGCCTAAATTTAATCAATATTTTTCCCAGATTCGATTCTCTCAGGCGCCGACACCGAAGACGTCGCCCTTTTGGTGGTTGGTGATCCATTCGGGGCCACCACCCACGCCGATCTCGTCCTTCGCGCCAAACAACAAAACATTTCGGTTCGCGTCATTCACAACGCCTCCATCATGAACGCCGTCGGCTGTTGCGGTCTACAATTGTACAATTTCGGCGAGACGGTGTCGATTGTGATGTGGACCGACGGGTGGCAACCCGAAAGTTATTATGATAAAATTGCGAAGAATCGACAAGGCGGCTATCATACGTTGTGCTTGTTGGATATCAAGACGAAAGAGCAAAGTGTGGAGAATATGATGAGGGGACGGAAGATTTATGAACCGGCTAGGTAAGGATTTGAAGTTTTTTTTTTAGTGCTGACAAGGAAAGGTCTTTAATGTATCCCCTTGAAAAAAAGTGGGGTTATGTGGTAATTGAAGTACCTGGTGAAGCTAGAAAAACCCTGAATGGAATTTTCCAAACACGAATTCGTTTTCGAGAAATCTGGATTTTTGGAATTTTTCTATAAAAGTAGTTGCACTTACTTCAAAAATCGTAACTCAGCTCAAAATAAACGAAAAATGTTGGTTGAACAAGCATTTTGTAGATAAAATATCTATATTTCTGAGTGAATTATGAAAATTAGATAAAACTGATTGAAAAATGACAAAAAATTGAGAAAACCGAAACTTCTGAAAAAATGTATGAAGAGTTCGGCATGAAGGAGACATTTCTCCGCAACAGGAGGTTGATTTTTGAAATCTACGCCTCAAATTAGGTATACATGTTTAAGTATATATCATTCCACGCATTTACGAAAGATAAAAATTAATTTGTATGTTTTTCAGCACTAAACGTGCCCAAAGTCTTGTCTTCCCTCGCTTGTGTGGGGTGGTATAATGGCTAAAACATGTGAGTTGTGTGCGAAAGGTCAGAGGTTCAATTCCTCTGTTTGTTTTTTATTGAGATTTCGATATAGAAATGTCTCCTTCATGCCGAACTTTTCATACATTTTTTCAGAAGTTTCGGTTTTCTCAATTTTTTGTCATTTTTCAATCAGTTTTATCTAATTTTCATAATTTACTTAGAAATATAGATATTTTATCTACAAAATGCTTGTTCAACCAACATTTTTCGTCCATTTTGAGCTGAGTTACGATTTTTTGAAGTTAGTGCAACTACTTTTATAGAAAAATTCCAAAAATCCAGATTTCTCGAAAACGAATTCGTGTTTGGAGAATTCCATTCAGGGTTTCTCTAGCTTCCCCAGGTACTTCAATTTCCACATAACCCCACTTTTTTTCAAGGGGGTACATTAAAGACCTTTCCTTGTGAGAATATCCCGTTATCAATTTTTACGAAACGCTCAAAATGGAGCTCCGAAGTTTTCGAAAAAATTCAATTTTCTTTCTCAAATAACAATTTTATTTCCGTTTTGAAAGTTATTCGATAAAGGAAAATGTTCTAGAACATTCGCCAAATATAGCTCAAAATGATCAATTGAAATGAACCTACGAGATTTCAAGATGACAGTTTCACATTAAATCAGCCAAAATTATGTCTTTTTTTTTCAGATATTTGACATGCGCTGAAGCTGCCACACAATTATTGACCATTTGCCAAAGGAGGAAAGAAAAGGGTGAACAGTGTGGTAAGTTTTGGATCTGTATATTTTTATTATTACGAATATTTTCAGCCTATGATGAGAATACGATGGTTGTCGGTCTGGCACGAGTTGGCTGGGATGATCAGAAGGTATGTGTGCTTTTTTTTCACCTGTTTGGAAAAAAAAACAAAATGTGATAAAAAAATGTTTTTGCTGGATTATAGCCTAGTTTTCTTTTTTATGACTTCAAATTATTAGTTTTTTAAATATTCCTAAAAGCAGTTGAATATCGATATTTCGAAGTTTGTTATCTATGTATAGATTCTCCAAAACAGTAAAATATAGGAAGATTAAAAATCATGAACGGCTCATTTTTTCACCGGCTATAATAGTACAAAAAAATAAAGAATTTATCATATCTAATTCGTAAAACTTATATTTCGATATATTGAGATTTTTCATTGTTTCAATCGGTCAATTTATTTTATTTTTCCGAAATTCAGGTATTATTAAGACAATTTTCTTTCAATAAAACCTTTGATAGATTTTCAAATTCCAACCAACGAGCTCCTGAAGCAGTAGGAAATGTTTTAAAAAATTCGAAATTATTTGCTTTTTATATTTGTTAAAACTTTGAACATATCACAAAAAGTAGGTTTCCGAATGCTGAAATTGTTCTTTTTTTTTAAATTTTTTTTAATTGGCAAGGTCATATTTCTTGAAATCAAACTTTTCGATTCCAAATTTATTAACTCTAATCTCTGAAACAGTAAAATAATATATCTTTTTCAATTATCAACCTATTTTTTTCGACTTCCTAAAGAAGCCATTGGAATGCGATATTTAGAAGTTCGTAATCTATAAAGATTGCCCAATACAGTAAAAGATTTCGTGATTTTATACTATGGTTGAAATCTTTAAAAAAAATTTAAAATCACTGTTTCAAGTGAGTTTCCTAAGGCTGAAATTTTTATTTTTAAAATATTGTTAGTTGGTAGAAAAAGGTTCCTCGAGACCAAATTTTGCACTCCCAAATTTATTAACTAAAACATCTGAAACAGTGAAATAATATTTCTTTTTTTTTCAGTTATTCTTAGATTTTTATTTCTGCTGTATTCATCATAATTTGATAAATCTTTGGGCAAAAAAATTCTTCAATAACCATACGAAAAATATTGAATTTAACATTTGTAGTAACTGAAACGTATGCTTCAAGGTTTTTAAAATATAAATTTGTTTTATTAATTCAAGAAATCGAAATTTAGAATAACTTCTACAAGAACAACATCGTTTCTACTGAAGTTTGAGAAGTCAAATTTGTTAACTAGAAAAACTGAAACAGTAAAGTATTTTTTCCTGAATTTTACATTTGGAAAGAATATTTTTATTATAAATTTGAAACACTTGATCAAATACTGCCAAGTTTCAAAAATAGGCGCCTGAAAAAGTAGAACGTGTTATGAGTTCGGGTAAATTTATTATTAGTAGATTTCAAAAATTCCAAAGTGAGACAATTTTTAAATTTTTTCAAAGTTTTTCTTGTTGAAGTGCCAAATGTATTCGCACACTTTAGTTTGAGATATCAATTAATTTTTCACCAATTTTTTTTTCCTGAATTTCACTTTTGAATAGGATATTCAAATTTTGAACAGTCATAGGCGCATGAAACAATAATACTTGTTTTCAAGATTTTTTCAACAAAATTTTCGAATTTTTTCATTGAACTCGATATTTCTCCAGATCGTCTACGCTTCAATGAAAGAAATGAGCCAAATCGACATGGGCCAACCGCTTCACTCGATGATAATTCCAGGCGAGACCCATCCTCTCGAAATCGACATGCTCGAGACTTTCCGGTTACCATGAGAGAAAGCCCTGTTTTCGTTTTATTGTTTTTGTTCTGTTTTTTAGTCGTTTTTTGCTCTCTTTTTTTTGCGTTGTTTCACATGAATGTTTGTTGAGAAACTTTGTCGAATCGAGCCTAATCCCGACGATTAAAATATTAGATTTCGCCGCCCCGGGCAAAAGTCCAGCTCTTTTTTTTATTCCCCCTATTTTCTTGTGTCTATGTGAAGCCAAAAAGTCGTTAGGTTAATTAGATTATTGGTATGCTCGTTTTTGTGCTCCATTTTTGGCGCTTAACCTCAATTTTCCCGAGTTTTTTGCTCTTTTTTGTTTGAAAAATCAGTTTCCGGATAGACCTTAAATTGTCTTTCCTTCCTTTTTCTCCGTCCAATTTTTTTGCTCAAAAAAAAAAACAAAAAAAAAAGTTTTCTTTTCAAGGTAATTGGAAGAAGCCGAAAACAAGTGTTTTTTCTGGCTTCTTCTTCCTACCTCTCCAGAAAGGGGGCGGGGCTTGAGCACAGAAAAAAACGACAAAAAAAGCCAGACTAATTCCCTTTCCCTTCACCCTCTTTTTTTGAACCGGGATTGGGAGAGGAAGTCACATTGTTTTTTTTTTTTTTGAAACAAGTGAAAAAAAAAAACGGAAACTATGAAACAAGTCGAGTTTAGCGAACATATTACTGTATTTAGTGATCGGTGTGGGAGCCCGAAAAAGGATTGGTGAGTTGAAGAGGGTTAAAGGGAGGTGGGTACTGTAGTTAGTTGTGTTAAAGGAGCACGGCTCTGTTTTCTACACACTCACAAAAAATTGTCGTAAAGTTCGGTGTGTGCAGATTCAAAAAAAAACAAGCATGATTGACACGTGGATTCTGAATCTTCGATTTTAAATTCTGGTTTTGTGCATTGAAAATTAAGTAACCGAATAAATTGAATTTTGCAACTTAAAGACACCTAGACAGTAAAAAATGCTCTGAATTTTTTCCACATTTTTTTGATTTTCAAAATCGCTCAAACGACGACACAAAACACACAACTCGACGTGAATGTTCACAAACCGTAGTCCAAACGAATTTCTGTTTCTCAATAGAGCGAACAAGCTTCTTTTTTTTTCAAATTTGTGGAACCTAAAATGAAAACTAGTGAAAAAAGTGTAGATTAACTTTTTTTTTTATATTAAAGGGAGGCTAACACCAAAAAAAAGAAGTTGTGTATATATTTTCCTTATTTTTTGGTGTTACCCCCCTCTTGTTCTTCTATGATTTAACGTTTGTATCAAAATAGCTTTGGGTGTTGCTTTAATATTAGGGGATACTGTACTTTCTATTTTCAGTATCGAACATTTTAAGACCATAATTTTTGAATCGAAAATAAATTTGATCTTCGGCGAGTCGTAGAACCAAATTATCGTACCAAAACCAGCTAAAATATCCGTTAAGACCACAATACTCTGAAATTATCAATAGAGCGCGTATTACCGATCAAATTATGGGTGATATCGATGTATCAAAATCAGAAGTTTTTGGCTTCAGAAGATTGGGGATTCGAAACCCGGCTGGGTATCAATTTTTTTTTTGAACTATCATGTTTTTTTTAATTCTAGCTCTTCATCAAAAAAAAAGAAAGAAATTTGACCTAGCTGGGGTTCGATCACTCGACCTTCTGGCTTATAAGAAGCATCGATAACTACTGAGCCACAAATCTCAAATTCTATAGAGAAAGTTCGCCCTATTGATAACTTTCATCTCTAGCACTCTCTTTGCCAAAATATCCTTTAAAAACTAGGTCTAAAGTCTAAGCTTTATTTTTAGCTGCAAAAAATATAATAAATTAAAAATGTATAGTCATCATTCAAAAAAAAAAGGCTCCTTTTAATCAAAAATTCGACACCAATAGTATTTTGAGTAAATGTTTAATTTTGGAGCCATAAAAATCAATACTTTTGAGCACAAAATTTATTTTTTTCAAGAAAAAAACTTTCTCAATTTCAAATTTATAATATTTTCTGCCTTGTAAATTGAAGAATATATATCCGAAAAAAAAACAAATTTGATTTTTTTCAAGTATTTTTCTACCTATTCACTAGAAATAAATTGAATCTTCAGCAAGAATAGAATATTTTTTTGCGCGAAAGGGGAATCTTACACTTTTTCAGAAAAAATGTATAATTCTCCGCTTTTCCCATTTTTCGGTTAAATTTTTTCTCAGAAAAAGAGAAAAAAATGGAAAAAAAGAGGTTGCTAAGGACAAAAAATAAAAAAAAAAACAATTCGTTGGGATTGCTCCATTTATTTTTTCTCCTTTTGAACTTGAATTTTTTGATACGGTTGTACATATATTTTCGAATAAAAAAAAAAAAAAAATCCGCGCTCACACAGATCCGATCCCCCGACCTTCTGCGTGATAGGCAAAAGTGTTCACCACTATACCATGATTCATTGCACTTATAAGACTCAGCTGATTTGCTTGAAAATTGAGGAAATCATATTTTTTTGACGGAAATTGAAATATTTGGTAGATGTACTATTGATTTTTGGAAAATATGAACATATTTCAAGTTGGAGCCGGAAATTACACGTGGAATAGTTATAATTACTTTATGTACTTTTAAATTCAAGTGTCATGTGCCTTTAAAAATCTTATGAACCTTTAAATTGACATTTTCGTGGTCTAGAGATCTTATGTACCTTTAAAGAAGAGTTTGATGTGCCTTTGAACACTTCATGTACCTTTAAAGAGTAGTGTTATGCGCCTTCAAGGTCTCCTGTACCTTTGAGGTAAAGCTTGATGTACCTTTGAAAATCTTATGTACCTTTAAAATATAGTTCTCTGTGCCTTTAAAAACCTCGTGTACTTTTAAAGTAAAGTGTCATGTGCCTTTAAAACCTAATGTGCCTTTAAAGTAAAGTATCATGTGCCTTCAAAAAACTCGTGTACCTTTAATGTGAGATGTCATCCGCCAGTGAAGTCTCCTGTACCTTTAAGGTAAAGTGTCATGAGCCTTTAAAAATCATATGTACCTTTAAGCTAAAGTGTCATGAGCCTTTAAAAGTCTCGTGTTTCTCTCATCCAAATTAAACACTATGAACTGTCATGTGCCTATAAAAGTACTTACCATATCCATGTGAAAACTCACATGCACCTTTAAAATATAACCAACCTACCCGTCAGAAATATATCAGCTATTAGTTAACAAGAAAACTTCCGCTCGCATGCTCATTCTCTCTGTTCTATTTTATGCCCCTCGCCAAAAAAAAAAATAATTTGATAAATTATTGTTTTTTCTCCTTGCATGACCAACTTTTTCAGATTTTTTTTTTGAAATTCTCTCATATATTTTCGTGCCGAAATTAGCCAAATCGATTTGTAGTTTTTTTTTGTAGCCGTATGACTTTTTTTTTATATTCATTCTTTATCGAATACTTCTTTTTTTTGCTAAGAGAACTTGCATGTTGTGAATAATTGAATAATCATTAAAAAATATCGGGTTTCATTTTTTTTTTCCAATTTAAAATTTGTCATCTTTCAATTCTATCCATTCATTCATAAATCAAAATAAAATAAATTGAAAAATATTGATGTTATCTTGTGTATCGCCCACATCTCTCTCATCCGCTCGTATAGCGTAGTGGTTAGCGCGTTTGCCTCGCCCTCACAAGGCGCGAGTTCGAAGCCGGGTGAGGGCAAGTAGTTTTTTCTTCTTTTTTTCTTGTCGTCTTCTTCTTGTAAACAACAAGAAAAACGCAGTGAACCAGAAACTTTTCTTCCTTCTACTCCAACTAGAACGAGGAGATTCTTCCGGACCTCCGGTTCCCGGGGTCTAATCATCCGTCATTTTTTTGTGCTCTATCTCGTCGTCGCCTTTCAAACAAAAAAAAAACGCACGCAGAAGAAGAAGGGTGTCTTCTCACACTTGTCCTCACAATTGACCACGCCCAATTTTTTCGGCGCTTTTCTTCAAAAAAGAGCTAGAGAGTCTAAAAGCTTTTATTCCGAGTCGAAGTAACATGTTTTATTTCCTATCATTATTATTATTGTTATAAAATACGAAAAGCTGATCAAATATGGATCCATTGGCCAAAGTTTCGATACTTTCGCCGTTGGCCATGCTTCAACTTCATCATCACAAACCCAAAAAATCATGGATTAGAAGGTACAGTTTTTTTTTTTTGCAAATGAGAAAAAAAGACGTTTCTTATCACTGCAATCTAGCCTGCAGCAAATATGTCCCTCCTAGCGTAGTGGTGAACACGTCCGCCTTTCACGCGTAAGGTCGTGGGATCGAGCCCACCTCCCTGCATGTATATCTTTGATCTTTTTTCTGATTTCTCATTAATTTTTCGAGGATAATATCTTTTAATATCCATTATTTCTTGTTATTTAACACCTGCTCAATTTCTCTCTCTTTCCCTCCCTGATGAAAAAAAAACAATTAGTTAGTTATCATGAGCTTTTCGAATTCTTTGCTTTCGATTTTTTTCTTTCAAAAAAAAGAACTAAATTGACCTTTTTTGTTAGATAATTGTTGTTCGTAAGGGCTAAAGAAAAATTGAACCAGGAAGTTGTAAAAATGTTGGTTTGGAGGGTGAAAAATGATGAGTTTGAAGATTTAGAGATAAATATGACGTCGAAACTGAAATTTTAAGCTTACCATGAGAAAAAGTAGGTCAAAAACTGGCGAAACTTTTGTCTCCCATTTTTCATATATCGACAATCTCATCATAGCTTGCGTGTAACATACGTGGTATAATGGAGAACGCGTTCGCCTCACGCGCAGACTAGGTCGCAGGTTCGATTCCTCAAGGGCGCGAAACTTTTTTTTTTTTATCGGTTTTTAAGGAAAATCTAATTAAAATTTTGAAAAAATAACCGATCAAATTTTGGTGGCTAATTTGGCAGACATTCGATCCGCCACGTCGTCACGCCTTCCCACTTTTCCCCGACAAAAAAACGAATTTTCTCAACCAAAAAACACACCCAAATCTGTTGACCCAAAGTATAGGATTACCATTTTTTTTTTCTTGTCTTCTCCTTGTTTTTCTCTGAAAATCTGCGCTGAAATTCTGAAAATCTATATATGATGTGCTACTAATTAGTTGAATCATTCGTTTTTTTTTCGAAAAAAAAGCCAAAAATCGTGTGATTGTGGGAAAATATATCACTTTAGAGTATTTTTTAGAGAAAAGTTTTTTTTCGGAATAGATACAACAATAGAGCTTGATTTTTCCCCCTTGTTTTTTGTTTTTTTTTTCTGCTTTCTCCTCGTTCATATCTCTTCAATTTCACCATAGCCTTACATGTAGCATACGTGGTATAGTGGTGAACGCGTTCGTCTCGTGTGCACATCAGGTCGTAGGTTCGAGTCCCCATGGGGGCGAAATCTTTTTTCTTTTTTCTTTGAGTTCGTTTCACGGAAAATCTATTTAAAAAGTTTTGAAAGTCGTAAATTTTTGTCAGCAAATCGAATTAGGCGAGTTTTCTTTTTTTTTTTTCGAAAAAAGCCTCCTAAATAATTACCGCATACGCCCTTTTTCGACAAAAAAAAAATTATTTTCTTGTTTTTCTTCGTTCGGTTTCAAACTCATTCTCAAAACGGAATTCAATTTTTCTCCTCTCTTGATAAACCGGAATTTTATATAACCACTTTCTTGTCAACAAACCAAACAAAATATGTACAAAAAAAAAAAAAAAATGTGCTAAAAATTGGTCCCAAAGGGAACATTTCTCATCGAGAAGACATTTTTTTGGGGTCTGGTTAAAGAGAGATGAGATTTGGTACTATGTGGCGTAGAGGTAGTGTGTTGATTTGAAGACCAAGAGGTCAGGAGATCGATTCCGCATGAGTGCAAATTCGGTTTTTGTTCGCCCGATTTATGAATAATTCCTAGTTCAAATTTGAGAACAACCCTATTTTCCGAGAAAAAATGGATAGAGTTCAACAAAAGCTCCTTTCCCTAAACTCAATTTTGTACATACTTGAATTTATTTCTACAAAAAATAAAATTCAATTTTATGAAAGGTGACGAATATCCAGACCTAAGAGATCAAACTACATACAAATAGGAAAAAAAAAAACATTTTTTTTTCTTAATGGAAAAGTTTTGAATTACAATTAGCTGGCGCCCCCAAGAAGACGGCTGCAAGCGGAAAAGAAAAATCTGAAAAAAGGAAACTAGTAATTTTCTTGGAATCCAGAACTTTTTTTCATTCACTTCTCATTTACTTTTCATTTTTTTTATATTTTTTATATAAAAATAAAACTGGATTAGAGGGTTACTGTAGCTAACCGGAATAACTTGGCGCGAAATGCTCCATTTGGCTCCATATTTTGAACAGTTATGCTCAAAGGTATCAGTGATGTGCTCCAGGCTATATAAAGAAAAATAAAAATTTTGAAAAATTT